>WNWK01000006.1:0-31325 GCA_009830355.1 Cherax destructor
TTCCAACTGCCTCAAACCCTGAGAGATTGATTGAACCTTTTGCTGTTGGGGAGAATTCACTAGCAGAAAGAGCATTTTCTGATGTAGCTTCCAGACTCAATTATGTGCCGCTATAATCTTTTGATTTCTACCCACAGAATGGGTAAAATTGTATTCTAGGTTACCAGTGTCTGTTAAGAGTAAAGAATGGGCTCGTACTCTCCAGTCTCAGTTAAGAGTACATCTCTTTACTAGAGTTAAAGATAAGATTAGATTTGTTCGACTTTTTTTAACCCAGAGGGTTAGTCACCAAGGATAACCCAGTAAAGTCTGTGCGTTATCGGGACTGTCTTATTTCACTGTGGTCCTTCAGTCTTGTTCTCAGAATGCTTGCCAGACCAGCCGACTTACACCCATGATAAACCATACCACGGGTGGGGTTCGAACCCGCGGTCAGAGAGTCCTCTAGAACACTCTTTTTTTCGTTTATTGTGTACGCGAAGCCTAAATAGATAAATACTTTTCTAAATATAACTTAACAAAATGAATCCTCAAAAGAGACAAATAGACAAGCAGTGTGGCTTATTTCCATGAGTGTTCTTGATGGGTCTGTCCTAGGACACCATCCACAACGAGAGACTTACTCCAGGTACCTATTTACTCTTATTACATTAATATAATAATAATAATATGTTTATTTACAACAAGTACATGTACAAGGTATACAGACCATAGCTGACATCAATGACATACTACTAAATAGGCCGTCCAATTCATTCTAATGAGGACATTAGAGCACTCAGGATTATTTGAATAGACTGATGCAGTGGTAGAAGTGGCAGATGCAGTTTAGTATAGACAAATGCAAAGTTCTAAATGTTGGGCAGGACAATAACCATGCCACATAAACTAAATAATGTAGATCTTAATATTACTGATTGCGAAAGGGATTTAGGAGTTCTGGTTAGCAGTAATCTGAAACCAAGACAACAGTGCATAATTGTTCGCAATAAAGCTAACAGAATCCTTGGCTTCATATCAAGATAAATAATAGAAGTCTTCAGGTTATTCTTCAACTCATATCTTTGGTTAGGCCTCATTTAGATTATGTGCACAGTTCTGGTCACCGTATTACAGAATGGATATAAATGCTCGGAAAACGTACAAAGGAGGATGACAAAGTTGATCCCATGTATAGAAATCTTCCCTATGAGGATGGGAAAACTTTGGGGTCCAGTCCCTGGACCCATTATGTACCTCTGTAATCTTTTGACTATCGCCCACATCCTACAATGTAAAAATTAAGTATAAAAAGGACCCCAATGGAAATAAGTCACTCTGTCTGACTGTTTTGGGTTATCCTAGGTTCTCTACACATATGCTGCTATGTATGATAATGTATGTAAATGTATTTGTGTATACCTGAATAAACTACTTACTTACTTACAGGATGGGTATGGGGTGCATAATAAAGATATCAAACTAAACTGAGGATAGACTGAGGGCCCTGAATTTGCACTCTCTAGAAAGGCGTAGAATTAAGGGGGATATGATTGAGGTATATAAATGGAAAACAGGAATAAATAAAAGGGATGTAAATAGCGTGCTAAAAATATCCAGCCAAGACAGGAGTCACAGCAATGGATTTAAGTTGGAAAAATTCAGATTCAGGAAGGATATAGGAAAGCACTGGTTTGGTAATAGAGTTGTGGATGAGTGGAACAAACTCCGAGTACCGTCATAGAAGCTAAGACGTTGTGTAGTTTTAAAAATAGGTTAGATAAATACATGAGTGGGTGCGGGTGGTGTGAGTTGGACCTGACTAGCTTGTGCTACTAGGTCTTATGCCGTGCTCCTTCCTTAAGTGGAAGTGACCTGACTAGGCAGGTCAATGGTCTAAGCTGAAGAGTGACATGGACTTGCCTCGCATGGGTCAGTAGGCCTGCTGCAGTGTTCCTTCTTTCTTATGTTCTTATATAGAAAGCCACTTGTTATGCAGAGCATTTCGGGCAAATATAGTCAGTTTTGTCCCAGGATGCGACCCACACCAGTCAACTAACACCCAGGTACCCATTTTACTGATGGGTGAACATAGACAACCGGTGTAAGGAAACACGTCCGATGCTTCCATCCCCTTCGCCGGGAATCGAACCGACCCTCACCGCGTGAAGCGAGCGAGAGCTTTAATCTCCCTCATGTAAAATGGAAGATGAGGCACCATAATGTTATACCAGAAATAACTCCTGAAGCACCCTGGCTCAACAGGCACATACTAGGAACTAATGAGGCTTTGTGAAAAGTACTCACTAAACCAACAGATAATTGATCCCACTAGAAATGAAAATACCCTGGATTTGATATTCACAAACAACGAGGAATTAATCAGAGACATAACAGTTACAAAAACAATATACTCTGATCATAACATCATAGAAGTTCAAACTAGTATTAACTCAGGGTTAGGGAACTGCGACACTAATGTTAGAGACGGAATGTTCAGTAAGTTTAATTTTAATAACCATAGAATTGACTGGGAAAATAAACCAAGAGCTATCAGACATATCATGGGAATCAGACATGAGCACCCTAAATCCCCACCAGTGCCTAGAGAAGCTGAATACAGAAGCATACAAGGTATGTATGAATGTATGAAACACGTACCATTGAGGAAACCCCGAAGAAGATCAGATATAGAGAGAGAGCGTAGGAGATGGTACAGGAGAAGAAAACGGGTTACTGAATTGCTGAAAAACACAGTTATGTTGGAACAGAAGAGAGATAGCCTTAACCGAGAGATCACGGAATTAGAGCAAAACTTAAGATGTCATACCTGACAGAAGAAGTACGAAGGAACAAAGAGCCATACAGGATATTGCAAGAAACCCAAAATATTTCTACTATGCAAAATCCAAGCTAAGAACTACCTGTAGAATTGGACCATTATTGAGAGGAGATTCGTATACGGACGATGAACAGGAAATGAGTGAAATTCTAAAAGAACAGTATGAGTCAGTGTTCAGCAACCCACTAAATGACAGCAAGGTAGAAAATGCAGAAATATTTTTCACTCCAGCAGAAGGCTGCGCAGACCACCTAACCGACATTAGTACAAATCCCATAGATTTCGAAAAGAAATGGCCAACATGCCCACTCACTCAGCACCTGGACCAGATTCATGGAATGCTTTATTTATAAAGCAGTGCAAAGTACCATTAGCAAGAGCCCTTAGTATTCTGTGGAGAAAGAGCTTAGATCTAGGTGAAATTCCAGAGGCCTTAAAGAGTGCAGACATAGCTCCTTTGCATAAGGGAGGTAGTAGAGCACTAGCTAAAAATTACAGACCAGTAGCCCTCACTTTTCACATCATAAAAATCTTTGAAAGAGGGATGAGACGGCAGATTACAAAGTTCATGGACCAGCACAACCAACATAACCCGAACCAGCATGGCTTTAGAGCGGGTCGATCATGCCTGTCACAGCTGCTGAACCATTATGACAGAATTACGGAGGCATTGGAGGACGACCAAAACGCAGATGTGATTTACACAGATTTTGCAAAGGCGTTTGACAAATGCGATCATGGAGTGATAGCGCACAAAATGAGGGCCATAGGCATTACGGGGAAGGTAGGCAGATGGATTTTTGAGTTCCTAACACAAAGAACACAAAAAGTAGTAGTGAACAGGGCAAGATCCAGCATCAGCGAGGTATTAAGCTGCTTCGCCCTCCATCAGACACGTATCACTTTAAAAAAGGGGTCAGTATCATAATATTTGGATACCCTCTCGACATGGACCCATCCCATTTGACTCTAAGCGAGCATATCATTAAGCCCAAGAGACTTAAAGGAAAATCTCAAATTATTGCCAGTTGGGTTGGCCCTGTGCCCCTCCCCCAAAATATCTGGGTGCCTGGCCTACGTTTCCTACCCATCGACGTGTACCTACCCCTCAACGTAGGTGTTACAAATGCCAACACTATGGCCATGTGGCAGTAGCCTGTGGAATACTACATTCTTGGTGTGGTAAGTGTGCTGGGAAACATTCCACTAAAGAATGCACAGTAGGCTTTGACAGCCAAAAGTATAAGTGCATTAACTGTAAAGAAGAAGGGGTTACAGTCTCCCATAAGGACTGCAGTCGGAACCCAAACAACCTTCGACGTAAAAATGACAACAGTCCTTTAATGCCATTTGAGGACGAGGCCATCCAGTCTACCACAACCAGATCTGAGACTGAACCTCTGCAAAGTGTGGACGAGTCCAACCTCCCCGCAAATGATTCTGGTGATACCAGAGTGCCATCACACACACCAATTGTGGAGGAGCTAGCCAACCCTGCTAGCACATGTGGAACTACTGATAGTTTACCACCCATACCTATGCATCCACTTGAATTTTGGGATAAGTATGTCACTCCTCCCATACACACATCTCCAACAGTCAGACGGACGCTACACATGTAACCCCCTGGAAGCTGGAGATGAGTCAGATGCACAGGACCCACCACAATGAATGATGAGGTAGTCATGTCACAGGCACCAACAAAGAGCACTGATTTAACCAAAGTACATGTTAAGGTTATAGGTGTTACTGAAAGAACTAAGTCAGGTGAGCCCTCCTCTGGAGAGGCATTTGATTCGCCTAACCTTCCTCAAATTATAACAAACTTGCAGGAAAAAATGAGCATCTTGAACAGATGCTGACAAGCTTAATAAATATATGTAGTCAAGATGATGCTCCTGAGTGTGTTGATGATGTCAAAAGTGCATCAACAATCTCGGTCCAATTTCAAGCTATTTGTGAGAAAGAAGCCAATGACTCTTGGCTTCAAAAGTTGCCTTGGAACTTGCTGCCAATTTGCCGGAAAATGCTTAGAAATAAAGGTTCTGAAGATAAGCATGTACAAACTATGCTATTTGCTCTTAAGTGTCTGCACACTGTAGGCAAAGCATAATACATGTAGTCTTACCATCTTATGAACAAGAGATTGTAATAACTCACTACAATGGATAGATTACAAATTTTTCATGGAACATTGCTTCTATTAGGAAGCGGTTGCCTGACTTACATCATATTAGTGCAACCAAGAATATTGATGTCATCTGTTTGCAGGAATGTAGACTGAAAGAAGGAGTACCTCCACCAAAGCTGTCTGGATATGCAGCTTATAACTTAAGGTCAACCAACTGTTGTGTGATGTATGTCAGAAAGAACTTGCCACATTCACTCCTTACCCTGCAGAGTCGAGTAAACATGCAGTATCATGGTGTCAGAGTATACGCAGGCGACTTTTCCATAAACATCTTTAACCTTTATGCCCCAGCAAACCAGCTTCGACCTGATGCTTTACCAGATCGCATCAATAGTGAACCTACCCTCATACTTGGAGATTTTAATGCCAGACATAAGAATATTGGTGGGTCTATAACAAACACCAATGGAACTAAACTAGTCAAATTTCTAAATGAGCATGATAATGTTCGTATTGTAGGCACTATTGAGCCCACTCACATATATGGAGGCATACTAGATCTGTGCCTTGGATTTAATACGTCATATACGATGCATGACTCTGTTATAGTTGATGATCTTCTATCTGATCACTTTCCAAGACTCACAACTGTCAATCTTGATCATATCTCAAGCAACCAAGGAGCTAAATACAGAAGGAGGAAACTTATTCTCAACCCAGAACACAGAGAAAACTTTATTAACCACTTGGATCAATGGTATAAAGATTATGAGCCCACTGGCACACAAAAATTCAATGATGATCTAGTTACAGCTATTGAGACTGTACTCACAGATCAAGTGGGCAGGAAAAGACAACATAAACCTTCCACTAGAAATGACAATAAAAACCAATGTAAATATTATAATGACCCACAGCTACGCAATCTAACACATGCAGCTAGGAGGATTGGTAAAGCATACCGTGAGTGTAGAACCCCAGACCTTCTCAGAACATTCCAAGCTGCACTAACAAATGCAAGAAATAGAAAGCAAGAACTTAGGCAACAGGAATGGGAACAATTCGTTAATGGATTAAATAGGTCTACCCCTTTAAGTCTGGCATGGAAAGGTATAAATAAAATAACCAGGAAAAAGACTGGCAATGTTGCTCATCCCTTTCCACTTGAAAAAGCAAATGACCTCATAAATGACTGGTCCAAAATCTCCAGGCATGAAAACCTGCCATCTCATATTAGAGAAAACTTAGAGAGTGCTTCTGAAGAAATGTTTGAACTGATTAATTTTATGAGCCAAAATATTGATGAGAGTGATTGCCTCTTCACAGAGTATGAATTAGATAACGCATTAACCAAAGGTCGATCAACTGCTCCTGGAGAGGATGGTATAACCTATGATATTCTCAGAACTTTAAGGCACGTGCCTAATAATCCTTTGTTGGCACTGTATAATACCAGTTACATTGAGGGAGTTCTTCCTACTTCCTGGACCAATAGTCTCATTGTGCCTATCCCTAAGCCCCAACAGCCTGATACATTTAGACCGATCTCCTTAACTAGCTGTCTTTGTAAAATTTTTGAAAGAATGATACTTAACAGACTGTACTATAGAATCAGACACCAACTCTCCCCTCCTCTATGGGTTCATGAAAGGTAAGAGTGTGCAGAATTGTATCTCCACCTTTCTCACCTCACACACCTCTACTAGTTTTACCACATTTCTTGATCTAAAATCTGCATTTGATATCGCGAACAGAACTGTTATACTACATGAACTAGCCAAAATGAATATTGGTGGTAGCCTACTCTGCTGGATAATAGGATACCTGTCAAACAGAGTATCCTCTGTCCTCTACCAAGGCTTTAGAAGCGAGTCTAAAGAAATGTCCCTAGGTACACCACAGGGAGGAGTTCTCAGTCCCATGCTATTTAATATTCTGATTAATGCCCTCCTAAATGCTCTTCCTGCCTCACCTAAACATATAGCTATAAGCTATGCTGATGACATCATGATCCATACAACAGGGCATAAAAAGATGAGTTCCGTTCTTAATGAAGTTCAAGCAATTTGTAATCGACTAGGCCTCATAATATCTTCCTCTAAAACAAAGATATTAACAAGCAAACGACATCCCCCACCCATCTATTTGCAGGGTGAAAACATTAGCTACGTTAAAACTTACAGATATCTTGGTGTAGATGTACCCTTTACCAAATCTACTATACCACAACTAAATAAAAAATGCAAAGATAGACTAAATGCTCTTAAAGCTGTTGCTGGATACAACCCCAACTATGGTGCTAATGTGAGAATCGCGAGAATGATGTACATAGCCTATATTAGGTCCTTAATTGATTATGCTGCTCCCATGTTGATATTAGCTCGAGAAAGTTCTCTCCGACCCTTGGAGTTAATGCAAAATGAAGCTCTCAGAATTATTCTTGGCTGTCCCAAATCTACAAAGGTTCTTAATATGAGGAAGGAGCTTGGTATTACTAGTATCAGTGATAGGATTATTGAGATTAACACTGTACTTGGTATTAGATTGTTAAGAAATGAACCAGACACTGTCACAATGAATCTTACTAAATGTCTAGAAGTAAATACTCACAGATCTAAATGGATTGTGAAAACATGCAATTACATTAAGTTTTACAACCTGCATGAATTGTATCACTGTAGGCAACAAGAGCATTTCACCCCTCCATGGAAGATGTGTTCATTTAATATCACATACCTGCAAGTCCCTCCCAAGAAGCTCATTGCTAGTAATCCCTTCCTTAAATCACTTGTTAAAGCAACTGCTCAAGAAGAAATTTATCGCCTAGCTGGTAGTAATAAGTTATCTCAAGTTATATACACTGATGGATCTAAACAGGAGTCTTCTGGCAGGGCTGCATCTGCTCTGGTTGCCACCTCCCTAGTTAAGAACAATAATAATTTTTTTGAACTAGGCATAAGAATTAACAACTGGGCGTCTACACTGCAAACTGAATTGTTTGCAATCCTTATGGCACTAAAGCTAACTTATGACACTGAGCTTGACTCTATCATTATTACTGATTCTATGTCATCATTGAAGGCTCTTGACTCCTATAATGACTCTAACAGCATGCTCATTGGAGAAGCCAGGTATAGATACTCAAAAATCCGGGACAAAGGAATTAAAGTACATTTGCTATGGATTCCGTCACACATTGGATTACTCCTTCATGATAAAGTTGATATGTTAGCCAAGAAGAGCACCCATAAGGAGAATGTAGAATATAACTTTGGTATATCTGTGTCTAGCATTAGGAATAATATTAGGAGAGAAATAAATAATGAAAATGATAGCTATAGGAATGCAGTTAGAAGCCTGAGTAGATCTATAACCCACTATGATAACATGAATGTAGATAAGTATGTTTATGGAGCAACTTGCAATGTGAACAGACTGACTGATGTTGTAGTGGCCAGGCTTCGGCTTGGCTACAAGTACTTCTGGCAGTTTGGGAGATACACAGATGATGATCAAACTAAATGCAAATTATGTGATCAGGCATATGGTCACTGTCTTGAACACTATGTGCTGAATTGTCCACTTATTGAGGAATATAGAGATAGACAGTATAATAACCTATGTGACATGTCAAGATATCTTATTAGTGAAGGTAAGATACCACTTATTCTAAGCAAATTTCCTAAATTTGCTTGTAACAGATAAGTGAACTGTAGATATAAATCCAAATTAATTTCCATGAACGTGCCTATCTGTGCTCATGATAATGCGAGCACAGATGGACATGTTTGTGGAGCAACTTGCAATGTGAGCAGACTGACTGATGTTGTAGTGGCCAGGCTTAGGCTTGGCTACAGGTACTTCTGACAGTTTGGGAGACAGATGATGATCAAACTAAATGCAAATTATGTGATCAGGCATATGGTCACTGTCGTGAACACTATGTGCTTAATTGTGCACTTATTGAGGAATATAGAGATAGACAATATAATAACCTATGTGACATGTCAAGATATCTAATTCATGAAATAAGATACCTGCTTGTAACAGATAATTGAAATGTAGATATGAACCCAAATGTACAATTGTTAACCCCTTTGGGGCCTAGTGCCTAGGCCTTTTGTGTATCCATATGCTCTTGCGCTACCGTCCACAGGATGGATATGGGGTGCACAATAAACTAGCCACTTCGGTGGCAAAATCTAAAATCTAAAGTAGTAGTGAACAGGGCAAGATCCAGCATCAGCGAGGTCAAAAGCTCAGTGCCCCAAGGCACTGTCCTGGCACCTCTGCTGTTTCTCATCCTCATAGCAGACATAGATAAAAACACCCAAACACGCCAAATGACTTTGAAAAGGCAATAAATGACATGCCCATGCACTCCGCTCCAGGCCCAGACTCATGGAACTCCGTGTTCATCAAGAACTGCAAGAAGCCCCTATCACATGCTTTTAACATCCTATGGAGAGGGAGCATGGACACTGGGATCGTCCCGCAGCTACTAAAAACAACAGACATAGCCCCGCTCCACAAAGGGGGCAGTAAAGCAATAGCAAAGAACTACAGACCAATTGCGCTAACGTCCCATATCATAAAAATCTTTGAAAGGGTTCTAAGAAGCAAGATCGCCACCCATCTTGATACCCATCAATTGCACAACCCAGGACAGCATGGGTTTAGATCAGGCCGCTCCTGTCTGTCCCAACTACTGGACCACTACGACAAGGTCCTGGATGCTCTAGAAGATAAACAGAATGCAGATGTTATATACACAGATTTTGCAAAAGCCTTTGACAAGTGTGACCATGGTGTAATAGCACACAAAATGCATGATAAAGGAATAACAGGAAAAGTTGGTAGATGGATTTATAATTTCCTAACACGTAGAACACAAAGAGTAGTAGTCAACAGAGTAAAGTCTGAGGCAGCTACTGTGAAAAGCTCTGTTCCACAAGGCACAGTACTTGCTCCCATCCTATTCCTCATCCTCATATCAGACATTGACAGGGATATAAGCCACAGTGCTGTGTCTTCCTTTGCAGATGACACCCGAATCTGTATGACAGTGTCCACCGTTGAAGACACTGCAAGACTCCAAGCAGACATAAACCAAATCTTTAAATGGGCTGCAGAAAACAATATGAAGTTCAATGATGAGAAATTTCAATTACTCAGATACGGTAAACGTGAAGAAATTAAAATCTCATCGGAGTACAAAACTAATTCCAACCACACAATAGAGCGAAAAACTAATGTCAAAGACCTGGGAGTGATCATGTCAGAGGATCTCACCTTCAAGGACCATAACAATGTAGCAATTGCATCTGCTCGAAAAATGACAGGATGGATAATGAGAACCTTCAAAACCAGGGATGCCAAGCCCATGTTGACACTTTACAGATCGCTTGTTCTATCTAGGCTGGAATATTGCTGCGCACTAACTGCACCTTTCAAGGCGGGTGAAATTGCTGACCTTGAAAATGTGCAGAGAACCTTCACCGCACGCATAAGTGCGATAAACCACCTCAACTACTGGGAACGCTTGAAGTTCCTAAACCTGTACTCTCTAGAACGCAGGCGGGAGAGATACATTATTATATACACATGGAAAATTCTCGAGGGCTTAGTACCAAACTTGCACACAAAAATCACTCCGTACGAAAGCAAAAGACTCGGCAGGCGATGCAACATTCCCCCAATGAAGAGCAGGGGTGCCACTAGCACGTTGAGGGACAACACAATAAGTGTGAGGGGCCCAAGATTGTTCAACTGCCTCCCAGCATACATCAGGGGGATTACCAACAAGCCCCTGGCTGTCTTCAAGCAGGCACTGGACAGGCACCTCAAGTCGGTACCTGATCAGCCGGGCTGTGGTTCGTACGTTGGACTGCGTGTGGCCAGCAGTAACAGCCTGGTTGATCAGGCTCTGGTCCAACAAGAGGCCTGGTCACAGACCGGGCCGCGGGGGCGTTGACCCCTGGAATTCTCTCCAGGTAGACTCCAGGTAGACACTTTTGTATCATCATTTGCAGATGACACTAAAATAAGCATGAAAGTCACTACGGTAGAGGACACTGAAAAATTACAGGAGGACATAAGCAGGGTCTTCCAATGGGCAGTGGAGAACAACATGACGTTCAATGGTGATAAGTTTCAGCTGCTTAGGTATGGAAAAAATGAAGAACTCAAAAGGAACACTATATACAAAACGCAAGAGGGTCACCACATAGAACGAAAGGAACACGTAAAGGACTTGGGAATAATTATGTCTGCTGATCTGTCGTTTAAAGACCATAACAAGACAAAGATCACAACAGCCAGGAAGATGACGGGGTGGGTATTGAGAACTTTCAAAACAAGGGAAATAATGCCGATGGTGACACTATTCAAATCGCTAGTGCTCCCTCACTTAGAATACTGCTCAGTGCTGACGGCCCCGTTCAGGGCAGGAGAAATAGCAGAGCTGGAACAAATCCAGAGATCGTTTACGGCTCACATTGAGCCATTGAAACATCTAAATTATTGGGAACGCCTTCAAGTCTTGAACATGTACTCATTGGAGCGGAGGAGAGAGAGATACATGATAATATATACATGGAAAGTACTTGAGGGCCTGGTCCCAAATCTGCACACTGCCATAACAACATACTGGAGTGAGAGATATGGGAGAAAGTGTAAAATAAACCCAGTGAGGAGCAGGGGTGCGGTGGGGACAATACGGGAGCACTGTATTAACATCCGGGGTCCCAGACTATTCAACATCTTACCAGAAGATATCCGAAACACGGCTGGAACCAGTGTAGAAGCCTTCAAGAGGAAACTGGACAAATATCTTCACCAGGTGCCAGATCAACCAGGCTGTGATGGATATGTGGGGCAGCGGGCCTCCAGCAGCAACAGCCTGGTTGACCAGGCAAGCACCAGACGAGCCTGGCCCATGGCCGGGCTCAGAGAGTAGATACTCTCGAAACTCTTCAAAGGTATATCAAAGGTATATACCAGGCCACGGGGCACCATGGCTAGGTTAGGTAGGCTCGTCAGGAAACAGGACACGTGCTTCCTGACGCGGGTTTTAAGATTAGCAGTTTAGGTTAGGTTAGGTAAGGTTTGTCAGGAAACAAGACAATTATTTCCCGACACGGGTCTTAGTCAGATGATGACCCGCCGTTAAAGCTTTTGGTCATCTGACCGAGGCCTTCCGCTGGCTTACCGGTCCACCCCTTTAAACATTATGGTCAGTTATGACCATTTTTTTTCCGCAGCTGGATTTTTGTTACAAAATTTATATTTTAAAAGAAAACTTTTTAAAAATATCAAAAGTGTTTATGTTATTTTAATTATATTTAAAAAAAGTCTTATAAAAGTTTTATTCATTTTATTTAAAGATAGTTTAATTATTTAAAACTATATAAAAAAAATTTAAATGTGGTAAACTGTTGTAGTTGGTGAATTTTTTTTTTTAACAAACCAGCCGTATCCCACCAAAGTATACCTGGAGAGAGTTCCAAGGGTCAACGCCCCTGCAGCCCGGTCTGTGACCAGGCCTCATGTTGGATCAGAGCCTGATCAACGAGGCTATGATCCAACATGAGGGTGACCTAAAAAGAAAAACAAAAGTCTTTCTTTTTATATTTAGTAATTAGTAATTAGTTGGAGGAGGTGCGGGATTACCAAAACGATTGTCCAGAGAGCTGAGGAGGGGTTGTTGAGGTGGTTTGGACATGTAGAGAGAATGGAACGAGACAGAGTGACTTCGAGAGTGTATAAATCTGTAGTGGAGGGAAGGCGGGGTAGGGGTCGGCCTAGGAAAGGTTGGAGGGAGGGGGTAAAGGAAGTTTTGTGTGCGAGGGGCTTGGATTTCCAGCAAGCATGTGTGAGCGTATTTGATAGGAGTGAATGGAGGCATATGGTTTTTAATACTTGACGTGCTGTTGGAGTGTGAGCAAAGTAACATTTATGAAGGGATTCAGGGAAACCGGCAGGCCGGACTTGAGTTCTGGAGATGGGAAGTACAGTGCCGGCACTCTGAAGGAGGGGTGTTAATGTTGCAGTTTTATAACTGTAGTGTAAAGCACCCTTCTGGCAAGACAGTGATGGAGTGAATGATGATGAAAGTTTTTCTTTTTCGGGCCACCCTGCCTTGGTGGGAATCGGCCGATGTGTTAATAAAAAAAAAAAAAAAAATATATATATATATATCTAAATTAAATTCAGATTGAAGATTTTATATAGACTATTAACCCTGAGGGTTAGTAACCCAGGATAACCCAATAAAGTTTATTTCCATTTGATCTTATAATTAATCCTCTCCCCAGTTATATAACCCAGGAAAACTCAAGAAAGCCAAGCAGTGTGGTCCTTATGTCCTCCCTCCATATTATTATTATTATCAAAATCAAGCACTAAACCCACTAGGGTCATACAGCTGCATAGTTTAGTTTGATATCTTTATTATGCACTCCATACCCATCCTGTGGGCGGTAGTCAAAAGATTACAGAGGTACATAATGGGTCCAGGGACTGGACCTCAAAGTTTGATAGCTGAGCAAGTTACAAAGGTAATGAACTCAGATGGTCACAATCATGACAAGTTACAAAGGTATTTGCAGATTACAGAGGTATATATAGGGTCCAGAGACTGGCCCCAAAGTTTTGATAGCTGAACAAGGTACAATGGTAATTAATTCACTAGTTACAAGGTAATGAATCATGTAAGTAAATTTACTTACGTCTGTACATGGTTGCACTCATGAACAAATTATAAAGCAATGAGCAATCTATTAGTCTACACCCAGCCACAACTGTAATGAGTTATTGGTGCAAATTTTAATTGTTGGGTCACACACACACACATATACACATACATATACACATACATATACACATACATATACACATACATATACACATACATATACACATACATATACACATACATATACACATACATATACACATACATATACACATACATATACACATACATATACACATACATATACACATACATATACACATACATATACACATACATATACACATACATATACACATACATATACACATACATATACACATACATATACACATACATATACACATACATATACACATACATATACACATACATATACACATACATATACACACACACATACACACACATGTATATACTAGTAACAAAACTCACTCCCACTGCCCCTCTCTCTAACCCCCTTCCTAGTAGGTTTAGCTCTTCTTTTTGATTATAATAATAATCCCCCCTCCCCAATGAAAAGCAGGGATGCCACGAGTACACTAAGAGACAACACAATAAGTGTCAGGGGCCCAAGACTGTTCAACTGCCTCCCGGTGGCCTGGTGGCTTGAGCTCTCGCTTCACTCACGGAGGGCCCGGGTTCGATTCCCGGCAGGTGGAAACATTTTGACGTGTTTCCTTACACCTGTTGTCATGTTCACCTAGCAGCAAATAGGTACCTGGGTTGTTAGTCGACTGGTGTGGGTCGCATCCTGGGGGACAAGATTAAGGACCCCAATGGAAATAAGACAGACAGTCCTCGATGATGCACTGACTTTCTTGGGTTATCCTGGGTGGCTAACCCTCCGGAGTTAAAAATCCGAAGAAATCTTATCCTTATCTTATTTTACCAATAGACCCCTGGCTGTCTTCAAGCAGGCACTGGACAGGCACCTAAAGTCAGTACCTGACCAGTCGGGCTGTAGTTCCTACATTGGTTTATGTCGTGCAGGCCAGCAGTAACAGCCTAGTTGATCAGGTCCTGATCCACCATGAGGCCTGGTCATGGGGGCATTGACCCCCAAAAACCCCTCCATGTATACCCTAGAGGGCAATACTTCCTTCTGGCAGCAAAGTTCCTTCCTTCTACCTCTCCCTCCACTCTGGCAGCCATACATCTTCCATCTACCCTTCCCTCCCTCCTTCCACAATGATTACAACAATGACAATTTTATTTCCATAAAGTATACAGTAAACAATGGTGGCTATACTCCCTCTATTCTTCCCTTCCTCCACCCTGGCAACCAAACAACCTTCCCTTGCCTCTTGTTATCTATTCAAACCTAAATGAAAAATTATTCTCCCTTCATGGGTAGTACCGGCCTGTAAAGGTCATGCACCCTTGGGGAATGGCCGATAGTAAAGTTTGAACCAAATGAGTAGCTCCAATTTCTTGGATCAAGATCCCTGCACCAGCATCAAGATACTCCCTTTAAACAGCTGTGTCATTATTATTCTTTCAACAAACCAGCTGTATCCCACCGAGGCAGGGTGGCCCAAAAAGAAAAAACAAAAGTTTCTCTTTTTAACCCTTTACCGGGCACTCCCTGGAAAATGATAATTTCGAAATTATTTCATATGAGTCGATAGAGTAGCTCAATGTAAGGATAATGAGCCCATATATTTGAAATTCTAAAAATAACTTTTCGCGCAATTGCCAATATTCAAGGACCGTCTGTAGACGGTCCCGACCGTTAAAGGGTGTCAAATTCTGAGTGTTGCAAATTTGCAATTGTTAATAAAACACCAAATAAGTATTTTTCTATTTTATTTTACTAATATACAATATCAAAAACACAAATGGAACTTGTTTCCAAACATTTTGTAAGTATTAAAAAAATATAAACATGAACCAAAAAGAAAGATGCACACATTGCAAAGGGATAAAACTTTCAAGTCCCATATTCCTGAATTCCAAGAGTAAAAACAATCATTATAGATGACTACTTGCTAGAATGATAGGCTGTGAAGCAATTTTTATCCTTCCTAATGCATAGGTTAACTTTGCATACTGAACAGAAAAATGATGTTGTGACATGATGTTTCTTTGTGCTGCAATACTTGCATGACAATATTTTTCCAACTGTTGGCAAGTGACCTAGCATTTTATCCAACCTCACACTGTCATCAGGCCTAGCTGCACGTTGGTACTGCACTGGAGATGGCAATTGCAAGGCTGGCAAACCATCATCACTGTTAGCACTGGAAGTACTTGTTGAAGGTCTTGGACTTGATCTTATGTTACAGCGTCCATACTTTTGTCCTGAGGTTTCCAGCAGTTTTACGCTTGAAACCAACCATTACTTCATCAATAGACTGCCTGGGTGTAGCTGCAACTTGCAAGCAAGCATTAGTTAGTGCTGTGTCAAGAGGCCTTATTTTGTGGAATCTGTCCTTATGCCTGTGGGTGTTATCATTGAAATGAACTGTACGCCTAAGCAACCTAAATCTTTTAGATGACATGACTTCTGCAACCTGGATTACCTTAGTAGAACTTGCCCAATAGTCATCTAGGGATGGGTATGAAGAAATACCCATAAACAACAGAATACCTATGAACTGTATTATTTCTTCACAATCTGTTACAAAAGTAGTATCTATGTTTTTTTGCTTGGCATACAAATTGGTTTGATATGTCATGCTTTCTATCATATTTGGGGTAAAAACTTGCTAAAATAATCAAATGGACACTTAATTGCAAGAGGCTTTTCATGTTCATATACAGGCAAAGAGTCATTAGTGATGTCATCCTTCGTCCAAACAGTCTGAGCTTGAACAGCAAGCTCATCATGAAGATCTTCTTCATCAGGGTACTCCTCGATCGCAATACCTTTCTTTTCTTGGCTAATTTAGGCTTTTGGATGGCCTTTCTTCCTCCTCCTCATCACTTGACACCTGTGCATCAGGTGGCAAGTATTCATCACCACTCTCAAGTAATTCCAGGTCATCTGGCTCTGGATTGGAGTCACTTTCCTCCAAAATGCAGAGATATTTTGACTTATCTTGGGAGGATTCACCATAGAACAATTTCTCATTGATCTGGAATGACAATAAGAATGTTCTGTACACACCCAGACCACTACAGAATTCATATATGCACTAGAAATTTTTATATAAATATTTATTTACTGAAATTTAAAATGTGGCCCTGACGGGCGGGACCGTCTGCACACAGTCCTCTTTTGTTGCACTTTTTTCAATTGCATGGTACACTCATATTATGCATATCTAACTCCTGATATATATCTCAAAATATGCCTAAACTATTCATTTACACACTGGACACAACAATTAGTACTTACCGACATTGTAGAGAGTATAATCACAGTGTATATGAGTGGAACAAGAGCAAAAATCAGGCTCAGGATTACGCCAAGCGAGAAGTGTTTACATTTTGGTCTCTCAACCAATGGGAAGCGAGCAGATGCCGGTCTCACTTAGCTGGAGCGACTCACAGAAGGCTTGTGATTGGTCAGATATAGAGAATGGGAACCTAGATGCGCTGGGGGAGTAGGATGACACGCGCAAAAAACACGTGTTTAGGACCGTCTGTACACGGTCCTGCCCGGTAAAGGGTTAACTTTAGTAATGTATACAGGAGAAGGGGTTATTATTATTATATCAAAAAGAAGCACTAAACCTACCAGGGTCATACAGCGCTGCAGGGCAGGAATTGATGCAGGATCAAAGTACAAGTAAGGGTGAAGAGGACAATAAAGGTAAAGTTAGGAAGGGCTGTGAGGAGTGCTAAAGGAAGGATTATCAAAGTTTGTGTAATAAATCTGTTGCTGTCAAAAAGTCGAAGAGGAAGTCTGTGCCAAAGGTAGAGCCGTCAGCAAGGAGGGAAGATAAAGTAAGGGTGTTAGAGCAGTGATGACATTGGAGGAAAATTCTGCGTGCTCATTGATAGACAGGACAGTCCAATAGAATATGGGAAACTTAAAATGGAACCAGACAATTCTCACAAAGTGGAACTGGGTGCCTCTCCATGAGATACCCAAGAGTGAGATGAGTGTGTCCGATGCAAAGATGAGAGAGTGTTACCTCTCAACCTCGGTATCAATGACAAGAAGGCTGGAAACCCAAACTTGGCTTAATAGAATGTAATTTGTTATGAGTCATATCAGACCAATGTTGTTGCCAATGGTTGCGAAAGCGAGTAGAAATTACAGCAAAATAGTCTGAGAATGGAATATACTACCTCTATATGAAACTGGGACATCATGTACTGCCTGCTTATTGCCCTGAACATCAACATGACCAGAGACCCAACAGAAAATGATTTCTTTGTTTTTGCTAGTAATGTAGCACAACCAAAGTTGTATGTGAAGAACTAGGGAATGAGACAAATAAATTTTTTAGCTGCATGACAAAGGTGATGTTGAGAGAGGAACATTGAAAGCTAGGATGAGGGGTTGGGGGAATCAGTTATTATTATTACACTGTATTTTTGGTTAAGTGCTGACCTTATACAGGTCACACACCACCCAAGGCATGAGAGGCAACCAGGTTCATCTCAAGGACAGTAAAAGTCAGGTCTGGTTTCTTGCATTAAGAGCTCCTCATCAACATCGAGGAACTTTTGTTAACTGGAGCTTAACCATTGAGCTACGAGTCACCTTCCATTGACTTAACAAGGCTGTTGCAAGTGAAGTGGTCTACAAAAAAGAGCTTGGTCTTATTTGGGGTTTTAATACAAAAGATGAAGGAATATGAAATTCTTTGAATAGTTAAGTAAGCCACCATGATTTTATAGCAAATAAAACGCTGTATTACATATGAAACATAATTTTTATTAATTATTACATACCAAGTAGCTAGCACTTTCCAATTCGTAAGTGGTTGAAATTTACTGTACACTGTACTCTTGTCCAAAAGAATCAGGAAAATAGAATGAAGAATTCTCTTACATTAGCAATGATGATTAGTAACAATACCATTTTCTTACTTTCCCATGTCAAAAGTAAAAGAAAATACAATACAGCCTCTCCTCACTTAGCTACATATACTCGTTTACCGACGACTCGGACTTACAACGGGCTCTCTGACCAGTATGTATACCTAAATAATGTATATTAGAGTTTATTTCCTCTATTCTGTTTATTACAATATACAGTACACTACTGTATAAACATTTAAAAATATATCAGAAATGTTATAAATGGTGCAAAGGTGACATTAAAACAATATCAAAGATGGTTGACACAAACCCACTACCATTATAGTATGCTCCTCACTTAGTAACAAACTCGTTTACCGACGTGGTCTTAGGAATGGAACTCCGTCGTTAAGTGAGGAGAGGCTGTACGCATGTATTTAGTGTTACAAAACTTTCAAAATTTCACATATGTACCTTCATGTTCTTTCTAGTTGTGAATTTTTTTTTTACCAAATCTAAACTACATAGTAATTTAAAAATACAGTGGTCCCTCGGTTTTCGCCGAAAATTCGTTCCAGAATGCTGCTCAAGTGCCATTACCGAACGAATTTACTTCCTTAAGAAATAATGTCACGTAGGTTAGTCTATTTCAGACCCCCAAAAATACACTTGCAACAGCACTTACGAAAATACACTTACATAAATGTTCGAGTTTGGAGATGCACGAAAACTGAGGGACCACTGTACTAAATGGAGGAATACTTTCCTTATTTAATGCAACACACAGAGAGCTATTCTACACACCTGCTGTATACACTGCTAAGGCATATTATTATTATATTATTATAATCAAATAGAAGTGCTAAACCACAGGGGTTATGCTAAGGCATAGCAGCACTGGAATGAAGAAAATAATATAAAAAAATCATCACTAACACAGTAGAGTACAGTACTATCTTTTTTAATGCATATGGCATTTAGGTTGTTACTATTAACCCTAATATGACGACTAGAAATTCTTCAGTACAATTTTCATGACACAGCTACAACCTCCATGACTTATGACTTCTCTTTTCTGGGCCATTAATATTATTTTCAAAACACGCCCTTAAGCAGTATGGGTCATCGAGGGCTGCTTTTAATCTAAGAAATTTAGTGAAATAAATCTAGATTTTGTTAATTTATAAGCTTTATTTCCAAAACTTCAACTTAGTCCAAATTGATGCTTCTTTTCCTGGAAATCAGTGGCCAGTTTTTCACAGAACCTTTCCATGATATTTAAGTTAAGAAAAAATCATAATTACATAATTTTATGAATTAAAGGTTTTCATTTTTTCTCCATTATCATATTTGCTATACAGTATTGTAACAAAAAATTCATCTACATTAATGATAAGAAAAAAAATGAAGAACATTTTGAACCAGGTTCTGTAGTTTCATTTTTGGATCTTAAATATAAAACAAATATCCATACAATTAATTTAAAATTGACTGAAGTAAGTAGCCAAAGCTTATCAATTCTAGATTTGGGATTTTACTTACACAACACAAAATTAACACATTTGGGATTTTACTATACAAAATTATAAAGGCTAAGAAGATACTCAAGAATCATTTACTGACTAATCACATAATTATTTGAAGCACAACAACATAGTCTTCACAGCCTAAGAGCCTTAACCCATCATGAATACTGCTGGCTATTAGGTATACAACAGTTTCTGCATACACAGTGGTAAATGTTTTTACATTCACACAAATGCAGTCAACCATTCAATGATATATAGTGCTGTGACTCCTTGATTCTTTTAACTATATCTATCATATCTATATTTTTTGAATGTCTGGTTTGCTCTAGAAACCCCTCCTTTAAGAAGACACCCTCCAATATTGTCTTCAATTCAAATACAGTGGACCCCTGGATTACGTACTGCTCCAAACTCGAACAATTATGTAAGTGTATTTTTGTAAGTGCTTTTGTAAGTGTATTTTTGGGGGTCTAAAAAGACTAATCTAATTTACATTATTCCTTATGGGAACAAATTCGTTCGGTAACGGCACTTGAACAGCATTCTGGAACAAAATAATGATGTAATCTGGGGGTCCACTGTACTTCACATTTCCTTAAAACATCACATGGAACATTCACAAAAAACTTCTACATGCTAGTCTGGCTATCACATTAAGTCGACGATCAAAAACTTTTACCGAGAACCAAGAATGTATAGAACTGGGAGGATTATTGCTTAAAAAAATGAAAAATGGTAAAAAACAAAGAGAAAAAAAGAATGACAGGTTAAGAAAACAACTGTCACTTTAAAATGGTAGAGGCTTATTAAATAAATGAAATTATCAAAAAGTGCTACAATGCACGATACAGTCAAGAAGAAACAATCAACAGGAGAAATGACAAGCACCTTATATCAAATGATGTTATTTTTTGTCAGGGGCTGTTAAAAAAAAGCCGTTAGTAATAGCCTTGAAAGGTTAAGGAATTCATCCACTTCTCTCAAAGTTCCAAACGAGCTAACATTTCAAGTTTTTGGAGGTTTTCTATTCACTCTTATGAAACAAAATAATACCATGAGTCAAGCAGTTCACAAACTAATCCACAAAATGGAGATAAAGCCATGAAACTTGCTACATGATAATAGTTCAGAATGAACTGAAATGCCACCTAGTATGATTTGTAGTTTGTAGATTAGTTGTGAATGAACCATTACCAACAGGTACAGTAGCCTAAATTCGAGTTTCAGACAATACATTCTTGCGATTAGCCTGAGAAACATTTTTACCTTGCAGCAATCCACATGCCATAAGTACCACCTTAATTACCTTTATTTATAAATTTTATTCTGTTTAATTATAGTACACAATAAAGTACAGTAATTACTGGTAATGAAAACCGGAAAAACCTTGCCTTGCAAATATATGCATGATAAGCTGTGACATTTCCTGACTAAATTAATATTTTTTTTTTCCAACATACCGCCTGTTTCCCACTGAGCAGGGCGACTCGAAAGAGAAAACCTTATAAAGCTTTTCTTCTTTTTCTTTTTCTTCTTTCAACAAACCAGCTGTATCCTACCGAGGTGGGGTGGCCCAAAAAAGAAAAAGGAAAGTTTCTCTTTTTAGCTTTAGTAACGTATATAGGAGAAGGGGTTACTAGCCCCTTGCTTCCGGCATTTTAGTCACCTCTTACGACATGCATGGCTTATGAAGGAAAGATTCTTGTCAATGTATACTGTACCTTCAAATACATTAATACCTTTTCTCTGATAATACTGATTTATGGCAGTCATTTTTATTTACTGAATTCGAAGTGAAAATGTTTAAAGACAACAATTTAATATTTTAATTCAAGTTAGTATTTTGTATTCCTGCCTATATTAAATATGATTTTTTGATAGGAATTTGGGAGCTTTGTTTTATAAGTTCTGCAAATAATGACCAAGATATAAAAAAAATAATTAAACTAGAAAAATGTCACCAGCTATTAAACACAATTACAAATACACTTAAAATACTGTACCACTGTAACAAAATTCATATCAATGTCAATGTTTTCTTTAAACATACCCCTATGTATAAATAATAAAATATTAATAAGGTACAATAAACACTCCATTTAACGGACTTCAGAAATACGTAACAAAATGTGGTAGGTCAATAAATTTGGAAACTATGGACAAAGTCCTTAAGTCACATAACTGATCACTGTTACAATCACTATAAAAGAATCTACTCTTTATCCACCACAAATGCCATTGTGGGCCACCCGCTTCCCCCCTCTCCCCCCAAATAGTCCATTAAATAGAGGGTTTACTCTATCAATAAAATTAATTTTACACAATGCAAATTACTAATATGTTCTTTTCCATCAAGACAGGTACTGAAGTGTATAGTATTGGTAGTAATGTTTGGATGCTCCTTTGTGAAATAAAAGCCTCATATCTGTCCATGAAGCATTTACAATTCGTATGTAAATGATGCAATATATACACATAACGACAATTTCTGCAGGTATCATGCAAGTCTCTAAAATATATGTAAATATGTACCAGAGGCAAATTTTGCAGCATACTGTACAAGTCAAAGGTTTAAAACAATGGCATATGAAAATCAGAGCCTAATGCCAATGACTGCATTTCTGATCAAATTACGAAAACAAATATTTTGAAGAAAACAAAGAAAAGAGAAAGGTGCTGTGTGAGCAAGCTTGATCTGCATTTAGGAAAGCAGTTTGGGGGAATTTATATACTGTTGGGGGTGTGAGCATGATAACATCTGTGAAGGGACTCACAGATACTGTTGAGGTGGACTTGAATTCTGGAGGTGGGATATACAGTGTCTGCAGTTTGAAGAATGGGTACGGATGCTGTGGCTCACTGGATTATTTAAACCGTTATATCCATGCAACTCATGAAAGACAACTAGAGAGTGAGTGAATGTGAATGCATTTTCCTACTTTAGATCACTCTACCTTGGTGGGAAATGGCTTGGTTAAAAAAAATTCTACATATACATAAATATTTAACAATGATGATTGGGCTTCAATAACTTTTAATTAGGAACACAATCAATAGCTTACTGTTTACTACATTGGAACCTATTTTATTATAGCAAAGATCTGCATTAATTTTCTGCATAACTGTAAATATATACTTAGCTGCAATTACACAACAAATATATCATCTTACTATAATAAACTCACAGTACTTGTCAACATGACTTACGAGTATAGCGATATGTATCATTTTATATATAAATATAAAAGTTTTGGACAGATTTATGCAGCTGCAGTAAAAGTTTCCTGTACAAGTTACACACAAAAAATAAAGTTACACCTTGTTTTAAACTTTTTCCTACAAGTACATATTAAGAAAGCTCATCAGTATTGAACAAAAATGAATAATGGTGGAAGTATGCACTGAAAAAGATGTAATAATTTTAAACAAAGGTAGAACATGCAATCTACTTCAAATGAAATAAAAGCATACGGAAATACAATTTAGCCAATAACTGCCGAGATAAACTGAATCACCACCACCTGGTAGGTCAATACACATTACTGAGAAATATAATTTAACAAGTGTTAATAGTTTCAGGGTATTCCTTCTTAGGCAAATATATTGTCATATTCTTCGCTGGAAAGTATGAACCCCACTTTCTGGGCAACCCTCTTGCAACCAGTGGTGGAGAATAATTTATTCTCTGGAGGAAAGTATGTCATTTCAACTGCTACTTTTCTGTAAAGAAAAAGCAATTTAGAGAAATATATATGCAAGTCAGATGATGAAATGATTATTGAATTAATAAAAACTTTGACTTTATTAATAGTGGTTTTACTATCATGTACTTTCACTTTCAAGAGGTGATTGAATAATTATAACTATAATTATGAGTCTACTAGCAGAGTCTATATCACCATCTTGTTCCTTCTGGAGGCTTCCTAGAAAGAAGAGTGACCACAGCAAGAAAATCTTCTGGTAGCCCAATTTAAACATGATCTTTTGTTTTTTTGTGTATAACTTATGATGTCATTCCAAGATGAGTGAGATGAACATTCTCATCTCATTATGACCCAAAAAGAAAGAAAAACCTTTCATCATTTAACACTTTCACCATCACTCATACATAATCACTGTCTTTGCAGAAGTGCTCAGATATGATAGTTCAGATGTCCCTCCAAACTGCCAATATCCCAAACCCTTCCATTAAAGTGCAGGCAATAGGCATTGTACTTCCCATTTCCAGGACTCAAGTCCGGCTAACCGGTTTCCCTGAATCCCTTCACAAAATATTATTATTATTACGCATTATTCTTTCAATGCACCGGCCGTATCCCACCGAAGCAAGATGACCCAAAAAGAAAAACGAAAGTTTTTTTCCTTTTAAATTTAGTAATTTATACAGGAGAAGGGGTTACTAGTCACATTTTCCCATTATTATTATTGTTATAATCAGGGGAAGTGCCAAACCCACTGGGGTTATGCAGCACATGAAAAATGAGTGAACAGGTTCAATCTAAGAAAGGGGAGGACAGGTCCATCTCCCTGGATCAAGAGCCCTCACCAATATCAAGGGACATTCCTTGGCATGTTCCATCTTTCATTTTCCTGAAAACTTGTACAATGGTTGGTTTTGTGATTTACCTAAGGGTTGTTTTTTATCAAAAACCCCAGATTTTTTTGTAAAGGCTATTTTAATCACTCTTCAAGAAAGTGCTGTGATTATGGTGAGGGTCTTTTGATCTGAGAAGTTGAAACTTTCATTCCCTTCCTTGGATCAAATTTGATTCCCACTCATTCCCAGCAGCTATGTGATCTCTATGGCCTTATGACTTCCTCAATCAACATCTGTCTCTCACTGAGACAGGGTGGCCCAAAAGAAGAAACAAAAGTTTTTCTTCCTTTTACATTTAGCAATTTATACAGAAGGGGTTACTAGGATGTTCCAGAGATGGGACACAGAAACAAGGGGTCACAATTGGAAGTTGAATACTCTGATGAGTCAAAGGGATGTTAAGAAGTATTTCTTCAGTCATAGAGTTGTCAGGAAGTGGAATAGCCTAGAAAATGACGTAGTGGAGGCAGGAACCATACTTAGTTTTAAGACGAGGTTTGATAAAGCTCATGGAGCAGGGAGAGAGTGGACCTAGTAGCAATCAGTGAAGAGGCAGGGCCAGGAGCTATGACTCAATCCCTGCAACCATAAATAGGTGAGTACAAATAGGTGAGTACATGGCTTACTGAGGAAGGATTCTTTTCCACTTCCCCATGGAGACATAATAATAATATTACATTAATATGATCCATAGGTAGTAGGTTGGTAGACAGCAACCACTCAGGGAGGTACTACCATCCTGCCAGGTGACTGTGAAACAGAAACCTGAAACTGTTTTACATGATGGTAGGATTGCTGGTGTCTTTTTTCTGTCTCATAAACATGCAAGATTTCAGGTACGTCTTGCTACTTCTACTTACACTTAGGTCACACTACACAAACATGTACACGTTTATTGTATACACACTCATCTGAGTTTTCTTTGATTTTATCTTAATAGTTCTTGTTCTTATTGCTTTTCCCTTTCATATCCATGGGGAAGTGGAATAAGAATCTTTCCTCCGTAAGCCATGCGTGTTGTAAAAGTCAACTAAAATGCGGAACAATGGGCTAGTAACCCCTTTTCCTGTATAGCTTACTAAAAAGAAGAAGAAGAAAATCGTCAAAGTGGGATGTTTGAATGTGCGTGGATGTTGTGCGGATGATAAGAAAGAGATGATTGTAGATGTTATGAATGAAAAGAAGCTGGATGTCCTGGCTTTAAGTGAGACAAAGCTGAAGGGGTAGGAGAGTTTCAGTGGGGAGAAATAAATGGGATTAGATCAGGGTTTCAAATAGAGTTAGAGCTAAAGAAGGAGTGGCAATAATGTTGAATAATCAGTTATGGCAGGTAAAGAAGGAATATAAATGTATAAATTCAAGGATTATGTGGAGTAAAATAAAGGTTGGATGTGAAAAGTGGGTTATAGTAAGTGTTTATGCACCTGGAGAAGAGAGAAGTGTAGAAGAGAGAGAGAGATTTTGGGAAATGTTGAGTGAGTGTGTGGGGAGTTTTGAACCAAGTGAGAGAGTAATTGTGGTTGGGGATCTTAATGCTAAAGTGGGTAAAAATGTTGTGGATGGAGTAGTAGGTAAATTTGGGGTGCCAGGGGTAAATGTAAATGGGGAGCCATTAATTGAGCTATGTGTAGAAAGAGGTTTGGTAATAAGTAATACATATTTTATGAAAAAGAGGATAAATAAATATACAAGGTATGATATAGCACGTAAGGAAAGTAGTTTGTTGGATTATGTATTGGTGGATAAAAGGTTGATGAGTAGGCTTCAGGATGTACATGTTTATAGAGGGGCAACGGATATATCAGATCATTATTTGGTTGTAGCTACAGTTAGAGTAAAGGTAGATGGGACAAAAGGAAAATGGCAACAGCAAGTAAGAGAGAGGTAAAAGTGTATAAACTAAGGAGGAGGAAGTTAGGGTGAGATATAAGCAACTATTGGCAGAAAGGTGGGCTAGTGCAAGTAGGAGTAGTGGGGGGGTTGAAGAGAGTTGGGATAGTTTTAAAAATGCAGTATTAGAATGTGGGGCAGAAGTTTGTGGTTATAGGAGGGTGGGTGCAGGAGGAAAGAGGAGTGAGTGGTGGAAAGAAGAAGTAAAGGGTGTGATAAAAGAGAAAAAGGTAGCTTATGAGAGGTTTTTACAAAACAGAAGTGTTAGTAGAAGAGCAGAGTATATGGAGAGTAAAAGAAAGGTGAAAGAGTGGTGAGAGAGTGCAAAAGAAGAGCGGATGAAAGAATGGGAGAGGATTTGTCAAGAAATTTTGCTGAAAACAAGAAAAATTTTGGAGTGAGATAAACAAGGTAAGAAAGCCTAGGGAACGAATGGATTTGTCAGTTAAAAACAGAGTAGGGGAGTTAGTAGATGGGGAGCTGGAGGTATTGGGTAGATGGTGGGAATATTTTGAGGAACTTTTAAATGTCGATGAAAAGAGGGAGGCGATAATTTCATGTAATGGCCAGGGAGGTACAACATCGTTTAGGAGTGAAGAAGAGCAGGATGTGAGTGTGGGGGAGGTGCGTGAGGCATTACGTAGAATGAAAGGGGTAAAGCAGCTGGAATTGACGGAATCATGACAGAAATGTTAAAAGCAGGGGGATATAGTGCTGGAGTGGTTGGTATTTTTGTTTAATAAATGTATGAAAGAGGGAAGGTACCTAGGGATTGGCAGCGAGCATGTATAGTTCCTTTATACAAAGGAAGGGGGATAAAAGAGAGTGTAAAATTATAGGGGAATAAGTTTACTGAGTATACCAGGTAAAGTGTATGGCAGGGTTATTATTGAAAGAATTAGAGGTAAGACAGAGAGTAGGATTGCAGATGAGCAAGGAGGCTTTAGAGTGGGTAGGGGATGTGTAGATCAAGTGTTAACAGTGAAGCATATATGTGAACAGTATTTAGATAAAGGTAGAGAAGTTTTTATTGCATTTATGGATTTAGAAAAGGCATATGATAGAGTGGATAGGGGAGCAATGTGGCAAATGTTGCAAGTGTATGGAATAGGTAGTAAGTTACTGAAGGCTGTAAAGAGTTTTTATGAGGATAGTGAGGCTCAGGTTAGGGTGTGTACGAGAGAGGGAGATTACTTCCCGGTAAAAGTAGGTCTTAGACAGGGTTGTGTAATGTCACCATGGTTGTTTAATATATTTATAGATGGGGTTGTAAAAAAGTAAATGCTAGGGTGTTGGGGAGAGGGTGGGATTAAATTATGGAGAATTAAATGCAAAATGGGAGTTGACACAGTTACTTTTTGCTGATGATACTGTGCTTATGGAGATTCTAAAGAAAAGTTGCAAAGGTTAGTGGACGAGTTTGGGAGTGTGTGTAAAGGTAGAAAGTTGAAAGTGAACATAGATAAGAGTAAGGTGATGAGGGTATCAAACGATTTAAATAAAGAAAAATTGGATATCACATTGGAGAGAGGGATTATGGAAGAAGTAAATGTTTTCAGATATTTGGGAGTTGATGTGTCAGCAGATGGGTTTATGAAGGATGAGGTTAACCATAGAATTGATGAAGGAAAAAAGGTGAGTGGTGCATTGAGGTATCTGTGGAGACAAAAAAAACGTTATCCATGGAGGCAAAGAAGGGAATGTACGAAAGTATAGTGGTACCAACACTCTTATATGGGTGTGAAGCATGGGTTGCAAATGCTGCAGCGAGGAGGAGGCTGGAGGCAGTGGAGATGTCCTGTCTAAGGGCAATGTGTGGTGTAAATATTATGCAGAAAATTCGGAATGTGGAAATTAGGAGAAGGTGTGGAGTTATTAAAAGTATTTGTCAGAGGGCTGAAGAGGGGTTGTTGAGGTGGTTTGGTCATTTAGAGAGAATGGATCAAAGTAGAATGACTTGGAGAGCGTATAAATCTGTAGGGAAGGAAGGCGGGGTAGGGGTCGTCCTAGAAAAGGTTGGAGGGAAGGGGTAAAGGAGGTTTTGTGGGCGAGGGGCTTGGACTTCCAGCAAGCATGTGTGAGCGTGTTAGATAGGAGTGAATGGAGACGAATGGTTTTTGGGACATGACGATCTGTTGGAGTGTGAGCAGGGTAACATTGTGTGAAGGGATTCAGGGAAACCAGTTAATTGATTTAGTTGGACTTGAGTCCTGGAAATGGGAAGTACAATGCCTGCACTTTAAAGGAGGGGTCTGAGATAGTGACAGCTGGGAGGGACTTTTCTCAGCTGTAGTATCTGAGCTCCTCTGCAAAGACAGTGATTATGTATGAGTGTGGTGAAAGTGTTGAATGATGATGAAAGTTTTTTCTTTTTGGGGATTTTCTTTCTTTTTGGGTCACCCTGCCTCGGTGGGAGACGGCCGACTTGTTGAAAAAAAAAAAAAAAAAATGATCCATAAGTTGAAGTTACAGCAAAGGTCATCTTAAAGAATACTTACTACTATATGTGCATAAATAGTGCATGAAAATACCAATAAAAAATGGAAAGAAGATTTGCTAAGCCTGACAGACGGATGAAAATCTCCACAAGACAACTGGTTTGTCAGATACCACAGAGTGTTTTCAAACGAGCAGGTTGGTGTGGTATACCTGGAGAGGGTTTCGGGGGTCAACGCCCCCGCAGCCCGGTCCATGACCAGGCCTCGCAGTGGATCAGAGAATGATCAACCAGGCTGTTACTGTTAGCCGCACACAGACATACGAACCACAGCCACAAAGCAACACAGTACAGAATCAATATAAAGGAAGGATGCAAGGTGCTCATCAAGTACCCTTTATGCAGTTGCCTGGGAGGAGATGCCTTGATGTTGATGAAAGATTACTGATCCAAGGAACTTGAGCTCCCATCCAGCTCCTCAGATCAAACCTGAGGATGTTGCAGTTTGGAGAGTCATCTGAGCTGTGATATCAGCACGCTTCTGGCAAGACAGCAATTTAATGAATGATGGTGAATAATTTCTGTTTTTTTATGGACACCCTACCTCGCTGGGAGATGGCCGGTGCTAAAAAAAAAAAAATATCAACCTACTGTAACATCCTTCGCTGACAAGTATACAGTGGACCCCTGGATTTCGTACAGCTCCCAACTCGAACAATTATGTAAGTGTATTTTTGTAAGTGCTTTTGTAAGTGTATTTTCAGGGGTCTGAAACGGACTAATCTAATTTACATTCGTCCTTATGGGAACAAATTTGCTCGGTAATGGCACTCGAACAGCCTTCTGGAAAGAATTATTGACGAAATCCAGGGGTCCACTGTACAAACAACAAATCAAACAGAGTACAAAGGACAGATAATGCAAGACTTTAGAAAGTAAGAAACTCACTCTATCAACTCTTTAGTTGGCGTGTGTCCGCGCCGACGGATCTCGTCTCGAGCACAGAGTTCTATGTGACGTCTTTCTAGTGGCATGAAAGGTACATAATGATCAACCAGACTGTGTTGTATGAGCTCGCTTTTGTGCAGACCACCTGAAAAAAAGGGGTCAGAGATAATTTAATGATTATTAATATAATCATGGGGAAGTGGTAAACCTGTAGGAGTCATACAGTGCTTGGGTAATGGAAGGTTATCAGGTTTGATCTGAGAATATGGTTTATTGCTCCACTTCCTTTGAGAGGAAATATTATTTTCATAATCAGGGGTAAGTGCTAAACACACAGGGTCATACAGAGCATGGGTAATGGGAGGCAAGCATGTTTGACCCAAAAAAAAGGAGGATAAGTCCCCTTCCTTGGAATACAGGACCTTTACTGGCATCAAGGCATCTGTTAGGTAAAAGGTCACATGTGCAACTATAAAATACAAAGATTTGATAAAAAAGATTATTAAGTAGGATTTTTTATGCAATTAACCACTATTACATGCACATTATATTCATCATCATAAAATGGTTTACACTGACATATGAAAGAAAGACCATGTGAAGTTGGGTTGTGCAAACACAAAGTCAGGACCAGAGGTCTGGGTTCGATTCCTGGCAGGGGTGGAAACGTTGGATGCATTTCCTTACACCTGTTGTCCTGTTCACCTAGCAAGTAGATACCTGGGTGTTAGTCGACTTGTGTAAGTAAGTAAGTTTATTCAGGTATACACAAATACAGTTACATAGATCATCATACATAGCAGCATATGTGTAGAAAACCTAGGATAACCCAAAAAGTCAGACAGAGTGACTTATTTCCATTGGGGTCCATTATGAGGGACAAGATTGAGGACCCCAATGGAATAAGACACAGTCCCTCAATGACGCACTGTCTTTCTTGGGTTATCCTGTATGACTAACCCTCTGGAGTTAAAAATCTGAACACAATCTTATCTTATCTAAGGGAGGTAAGGGAATTAGAAGTATGGAGTTATGTTTTCACATGGTCATAACTTGGGCACTTCAAGCCAGACAAAGACAGGCTGGTTGGCTGTTGGTGGAGGAAGGAGGAAGGGTAAAAGGGAAGACTACTACTGAATTTTGTAAATATTTAATGTCATTTACTGTTTAACCAAGTGCAATTATTTTTGGTATATGCTTATATTATTTGGCAACAATAATTAATGAACTGTGGATTTTTTCCTGAATTTTGTATTGCACAGGGATTGAGATTGAATTTTGTATTTAAATTTTTCCT
>WNWK01000006.1:31425-156425 GCA_009830355.1 Cherax destructor
ATGTATGAAAGAGGGAAGGTACCTAGGGATTGGCAGCGAGCATGTATAGTTCCTTTATACAAAGGGAAGGGGAAAAAAGAGAGTGTAAAAATTATAGGGAATAAGTTTACTGAGTATACCAGGTAAAGTGTATGGCAGGGTTATTATTGAAAGAATTAGAGGTAAGACAGAGAGTAGGATTGCAGATGAGCAAGGAGGCTTTAGAGTGGGTAGGGATGTGTAGATCAAGTGTTAACAGTGAAGCATATATGTGAACAGTATTTAGATAAAGGTAGAGAAGTTTTTATTGCATTTATGGATTTAGAAAAGGCATATGATAGAGTGGATAGGGAGCAATGTGGCAAATGTTGCAAGTGTATGGAATAGGTAGTAAGTTACTGAAGGCTGTAAAGAGTTTTTATGAGGATAGTGAGGCTCAGGTTAGGGTGTGTACGAGAGAGGAGATTACTTCCCGGTAAAAGTAGGTCTTAGACAGGGTTGTGTAATGTCACCATGGTTGTTTAATATATTTATAGATGGGGTTGTAAAAGAAGTAAATGCTAGGGTGTTGGGGAGAGGGTGGGATTAAATTATGGAGAATTAAATGCAAAATGGGAGTTGACACAGTTACTTTTTGCTGATGATACTGTGCTTATGGGAGATTCTAAAGAAAGTTGCAAGGTTAGTGGACGAGTTTGGGAGGTGTGTAAAGGTAGAAAGTTAAAAGTGAACATAGATAAGAGTAAGGTGATGAGGGTATCAAACGATTTAAATAAAGAAAAATTGGATATCACATTGGAGAGAGGATTATGGAAGAAGTAAATGTTTTCAGATATTTGGGAGTTGATGTGTCAGCAGATGGGTTTATGAAGGATGAGGTTAACCATAGAATTGATGAAGGAAAAAAGGTGAGTGGTGCATTGAGGTATCTGTGGAGACAAAACGTTATCCATGGAGGCAAAAGAAGGAATGTACGAAAGTATAGTGGTACCAACACTCTTATATGGGTGTGAAGCATGGGTTGCAAATGCTGCAGCGAGGAGGAGGCTGGAGGCAGTGGAGATGTCCTGTCTAAGGGCAATGTGTGGTGTAAATATTATGCAGAAAATTCGGAATGTGGAAATTAGGAGAAGGTGTGGAGTTATTAAAAGTATTTGTCAGAGGGCTGAAGAGGGTTGTTGAGGTGGTTTGGTCATTTAGAGAGAATGGATCAAAGTAGAATGACTTGGAGACGTATAAATCTGTAGGGGAAGGAAGGCGGGGTAGGGTCGTCCTAGAAAGGTTGGAGGGAAGGGGTAAAGGAGGTTTTGTGGGCGAGGGCTTGGACTTCCAGCAAGCATGTGTGGCGTGTTAGATAGGAGTGAATGGAGACGAATGGTTTTGGGACATGACGATCTGTTGGAGTGTGAGCAGGGTAACATTGTGTGAAGGGATTCAGGAAACCAGTTAATTGATTTAGTTGGACTTGAGTCCTGGAAATGGGAAGTACAATGCCTGCACTTTAAAGGAGGGTCTGAGATAGTGACAGCTGGGAGGGACTTTTCTCAGCTGTAGTATCTGAGCTCCTCTGCAAAGACAGTGATTATGTATGAGTGTGGTGAAAGTGTTGAATGATGATGAAAGTTTTTTCTTTTTGGGATTTTCTTTCTTTTGGGTCACCCTGCCTCGGTGGGAGACGGCCGACTTGTTGAAAAAAAAAAAAATGATCCATAAGTTGAAGTTACAGCAAAGGTCATCTTAAAGAATACTTACTACTATATGTGCATAAATAGTGCATGAAAATACCAATAAAAAATGGAAAGAAGATTTGCTAAGCCTGACAGACGGATCAAAATCTCCACAAGACAACTGGTTTGTCAGATACCACAGAGTGTTTTCAAACGAGCAGGTTGGTGTGGTATACCTGGAGGGTTTCGGGGTCAACGCCCCCGCAGCCCGGTCCATGACCAGGCCTCGCAGTGGATCAGAGAATGATCAACCAGGCTGTTACTGTTAGCCGCACACAGACATACGAACCACAGCCACAAAGCAACACAGTACAGAATCAATATAAAGGAAGGATGCAAGGTGCTCATCAAGTACCCTTTATGCAGTTGCCTGGGAGGAGATGCCTTGATGTTGATGAAAGATTACTGATCCAAGGAACTTGAGCTCCCATCCAGCTCCTCAGATCAAACCTGAGGATGTTGCAGTTTGGAGAGTCATCTGAGCTGTGATATCAGCACGCTTCTGGCAAGACAGCAATTTAATGAATGATGGTGAATAATTTCTGTTTTTTTATGGACACCCTACCTCGCTGGGAGATGGCCGGTGCTAAAAAAAAAAAAATATCAACCTACTGTAACATCCTTCGCTGACAAGTATACAGTGGACCCCTGGATTTCGTACAGCTCCCAACTCGAACAATTATGTAAGTGTATTTTTGTAAGTGCTTTTGTAAGTGTATTTTCAGGGGTCTGAAACGGACTAATCTAATTTACATTCGTCCTTATGGGAACAAATTTGCTCGGTAATGGCACTCGAACAGCCTTCTGGAAAGAATTATTGACGAAATCCAGGGGTCCACTGTACAAACAACAAATCAAACAGAGTACAAAGGACAGATAATGCAAGACTTTAGAAAGTAAGAAACTCACTCTATCAACTCTTTAGTTGGCGTGTGTCCCGCGACGGATCTCGTCTCGAGCACAGAGTTCTATGTGACGTCTTTCTAGTGGCATGAAAGGTACATAATGATCAACCAGACTGTGTTGTATGAGCTCGCTTTTGTGCAGACCACCTGAAAAAAGGGTCAGAGATAATTTAATGATTATTAATATAATCATGGGGAAGTGTAAACCTGTAGAGTCATACAGTGCTTGGGTAATGGAAGGTTATCAGGTTTGATCTGAGAATATGGTTTATTGCTCCACTTCCTTTGAGAGGAAATATTATTTTCATAATCAGGGTAAGTGCTAAACACACAGGGTCATACAGAGCATGGGTAATGGGAGGCAAGCATGTTTGACCCAAAAAAGGAGGATAAGTCCCTTCCTTGGAATACAGGACCTTTACTGGCATCAAGGCATCTGTTAGGTAAAGGTCACATGTGCAACTATAAAATACAAGATTTGATAAAAAAGATTATTAAGTAGGATTTTTTATGCAATTAACCACTATTACATGCACATTATATTCATCATCATAAAATGGTTTACACTGACATATGAAAGAAAGACCATGTGAAGTTGGGTTGTGCAAACACAAAGTCAGGACCAGAGGTCTGGGTTCGATTCCTGGCAGGGGTGGAAACGTTGGATGCATTTCCTTACACCTGTTGTCCTGTTCACCTAGCAAGTAGATACCTGGGTGTTAGTCGACTTGTGTAAGTAAGTAAGTTTATTCAGGTATACACAAATACAGTTACATAGATCATCATACATAGCAGCATATGTGTAGAAAACCTAGGATAACCCAAAAAAGTCAGACAGAGTGACTTATTTCCATTGGGGTCCATTATGAGGGACAAGATTGAGGACCCCAATGGAAATAAGACACAGTCCCTCAATGACGCACTGTCTTTCTTGGGTTATCCTGTATGACTAACCCTCTGGAGTTAAAAATCTGAACACAATCTTATCTTATCTAAGGGAGGTAAGGGAATTAGAAGTATGGAGTTATGTTTTCACATGGTCATAACTTGGGCACTTCAAGCCAGACAAAGACAGGCTGGTTGGCTGTTGGTGGAGGAAGGAGGAAGGGTAAAAGGGAAGACTACTACTGAATTTTGTAAATATTTAATGTCATTTACTGTTTAACCAAGTGCAATTATTTTTGGTATATGCTTATATTATTTGGCAACAATAATTAATGAACTGTGGATTTTTTTCCTGAATTTTGTATTGCACAGGGATTGAGATTGAATTTTGTATTTAAATTTTTCCTCAAATGTTTTATGACCAAATTCATTTTTTCATAGTACGTACTATAGCCATTTAGTGTACTTGTGGTAAATTCAAAATTTTTGCAAATATTGGTCAAGAAATATGAAATTAGCTGAATCTCAGCATGAATCCCTTATTTGACATTATGCTAAGTTTGCTATATGTATAACTCACACAATCGTAATAACACGATTGCAAACAAATCACGGAACGAATTTGTGGTTACAGTGGGGTCCATGCTATCCTCCCTATGGTGTAAAGAAATACATATACCAAGTTGGATGAATCTTATTAGAGCCACCTGGCTGAGTGGTTAACGCACTGGACAGTGAATGTTAGGATTCACTTGCCATGGGTTCAAACTCTACTCATTCTGTGATTTGTTTTATTTGCTTCATGCAAAGGAACACCTGTATTTGTCAATGGGTAGCTCTTCATCACAACATACAAATTGCTGCAAACTGTTCATACCATCTTCATTAAAAGCTCCAAGTTGTATCAGATGCTCCAGGTCCATCATGGTAATGTCACTTCTCTTTTTACCTTCCCGCCACATCTTCAACATTGCTCTTGTGATATCTGGCCCTCCGGTGTTACTTAAGAAGATGAATACAGACTTCCTATGATGTATAATGAAATTTTTAGATGATAAAATAGTAGAAGACTGTTACAGAGCAAAATTTATATGCTAAAGTTCATAGAGAATACTTCTGAAACATTTAGAGGCCTTAAAATACAACTGGATTAATTCTGTTAAATAGTTTCCTTTGATTTTTTATTATTATTTTTTGTACAAAAATTTACCTGTCTCATCATCCTAAGTAAAATGTTTTTGCTCAATCTAGCCACAACTGTAGAAACTTTCATACAAAAATTGAGTAAATTACATGGTACAACATTTGTAGTGGAAATAAAATAGCAGGATTAACAGTATACCTGAAATCTACTCCATTGATGGATTCATGGTAGTCAATGAAAGGTTTGATGCCATTAATCATACCAATTGGCATCTTGTCAATTTCATCGAAGATAAAGAGAGTTCTCTCGCACTTGCTCACATTGCTGCGTATCCAGTCTTGCAAATTCAGCTGTTAAAATGAATCTATTAATCTTACATTCTCTTGTGGAATTAACTTTCATTAATGAATATCAGGCATTCAAAATTTAGTGTGTGGCTGCATTTTTCAATGCCTATTCCTTGAAAGAAATTGAAGAAAAGGGAAAAAAGGCAAATCTGAATATGGAATCTGTAGTCTATTATCACTACTACAATTCCTCCTACTACCACAATTCTTCCTCCTCCTCCTACTACTACTCCTATTACTACTACTGTTACTCCTATTAATACTATTACTCCTACTACTACTACTCCTACTACTAGTGACTCAGCAAAGGTCCAGGATGGACCAAAACTTCATCACTAGGGCAGGATTTTGGTGAACTGTTCCTGCCATGGCACTGTGACTCTATTCTGTCTTGTTTCAAGGCACTTAAAGTTCATTTAAAATTGAACTTTTAATGGGATACGAGAATCATATGTAAGACTGGCTCCTGCACATATAAAAGTCAGCACTTGTGTGTAATAAAAATATATGGAATGAATAAGGACTGTCTTGACAGCAAATGTACAAGTTTAAATCACTCAAAAAGGTAAAAATACTATGAAATTTCTAAGTTTTTCCTTTCTTATAAAATAATAAAATTTTCCCTAATTTTTGGCTAAAAAAAATGCTTTGAAAGAAGAGGGAGAGAAAAAAAAAAAGACTAAAAATACAATAGAACAGTATTCAGTGAAAGCTGAAAATGTAGGAAAATTCTTAAGTGGTGACACTTACAATGTTTAAGCATAACCAAAGAACCTTCAACAAGGAAGAAATATGTTTTTCAACTCTTAAAATAATTGTATGTATACGAAAATCACCAGAATGAAACAGTCTTGTATCATGGCTCCATTACAAACTAGAACATGTAATGATTCATTATTTTTATTTTTTAGCACACTGGCCATCTCCCACTGAGGTAGGGCGAGCCAAACTTCAAATAGTGTACTACAGTGGTACCTCGACATACGAGCAGCTTCCAACTCGAACAATTATGTAAGTGTATTTCTGTAAGTGCTTTTGTAAGTGTATTTTTGGGGGGTCTGAAATGGATTAATCTAATTTACATTATTCCTTATGGGAACAAATTCGTTCGGTATTGGCACATGAACAGTCTTCTGAAATGAATTAAGCTCGTAACTCGAGGTACCACTGTACTTCTCTTTATTCCCATTACAACACCATAGCTTACATCTTTGATTTCTTGTGTCATTTCACATTACACTGTACATACTACTGTACTAGTTTCTCATTTGCAGTTAATTTTTCAGGAAATTTTTTTTGGCAGCATACTCTTCATTGGATATGAAGATTTTTTGTAGCATCCATTTGCAATGTAAGTTAATGAATCTTCATTTTGTTAACTTAATTCCTTCCCAAAATTATTCCCAAATAAATAAATTTATCATTCAAATCAGCTACTTTGCATATCTATACCAAAAAGCTTTGCCTCTGCTTCTGCTAATCATTTAGAATGGAAGAACATGTTTTCAGATGTATGTCACTCACCCCATTTTGACTGCATACACACCTTGTAAATATCAGCCATATGTTTGTGAGGGAAATGCACCGTACTGACGAACACATGAACATACTGACTCCTCATGCCCAGCTTGTACATGCTCTCGGCAATGAACTTGGAAACGTAATTCTTCCCTCCTCCTGTCCATCCATGAAAGCTCATTACTAGAGCCTGTATATATGAGGATAATAAAATTATATAACCTATAAAAGATTAAAATATTAAAGAATAAACTTAGTACTGTACTGTATCTGCAACATTAACTCAATAAAATATTTTATTTATTGAAATAATGATATAGTACAGTGGACCCCCGAGTTTCGGTCACCTCGGAAATCGAACAATTATGTAAGTTTTTGGTATTTTTGGGGGTCTGAAAGGACTAATCTAATTTACATTTTTCCTTAAGGGAACAAATTTGTTCAGTAATGGCACTTGAACAGCCTTCTGGAATGAATTATGACCGAAACTTGGGGGTCCACTGTTCATAGTATATCTACTTCTTAAAATACGAATAATTACCATAGTACAGTGGACCCCCGAGTAACGAGTATAATTCATTCCAGAAGCCTGCTCAAGTGCCATTACCGAATGAATTTACATCCTTAAGAAATAATGTCAAGTAGGTTAGTCCATTTCAGACCCTCAAAAATACACTTACAAAAGCACTTACAATATTATACTTACATAATTGTACGGTTTCTGGGGTGCTCGTTACTCAGGGGTCCACTGTACTAAGTACAAAAGTCTGATTTGTGACAAAACATTTTGAAATTTGCCATATAAGTATCATTTAAACACATACAAGTGTCAGTAGCAACAATGTGTACTTTTTTGTGACCTTTTTCCTACTAATTTCTGAAGAAAAAGAAAATATGAATTGATTCTTAAATAAAAAAACAAATGGTAACATTAAACAGCAATTACCAAATATTTTTATTTCTTACAGGTGAAAACTCCCTAGAAAATTCATTTATAGAAAACTCTATTATTACCACCTTATATAGCATTACCTTATGGGGCTGGTCATTTAATAGATGAGCCTTCAGGGCCCTCGGAACAACATGATGAACTAAATGCTGGCCATATAGATTTGAATCCAGGGCAATAGTCAAAGCTGAAAGCACAATAACTTTTATGAGCAATAGACTCTCAACTAAAAAAAAAAAAAAAAAAGTTTCAAAAATAATAACTGAATCAAGAGAGACCATTTGGTTTTGTTAAATACTGTATAATTCCTCTTAGTTGATCATATTTTTTTTTTAATATATCGGCCATTTCCCACCAAGGAAGGGTACCTGAAAAAGAAGAAACTCATTCATCATCACTCACTCCATCACTGTCTTAGTCAGAGGTATGCCGATATTACGAGTCAAAAACTGCAACAAATATTTCTCAGAGCAGCGTGGATACCCTGGTTGAATTATTATATTATTAATAATATTATAGCATTCATGGGGAAGTGCTAAACTGATAGGGGTCATACAGTGCCTGAGGAATGGAAGGTAATCAGGTTTATAATAATAATAATAATAATAATAATAATAATAATAATAATATTTTTATTTACTACAAGTATGTACATGTACAAGGTATACAGGCCTAGCTGACATCAATGACATACTACACTACATGTATATAGAAAGCCACTTGTTATGCAGAGCATTTTGGGCAAATTAGGTCAGTTTTGTCCCAGGATGCGACCCACACCAGTCGACTAATACCCAGGTACCCATTTTATTGATGGGGAACATAGACAACCAGTGTAAAGAAACACACCCAGTGTTTCTACCTTCACTGGAAATCGAACCCAGACCCTCGCCATGTGAGGCGAGAGCTTTAGCCACCAGGCCACGGGCAGAGGGCAGCTCTCAATTCCTTGAATCAAAGAGTCTTTCACCAGTATCGAGGCACCACCCTTGCCATGTGGTCCAGTTATTAATATGCAGTACCTTCCTTGGAAATTAGGCTCCAAAGTTATGATATAAATTTAATTCATGAAAGCGTATTTAGTGCTTTCCAATAAAGCCAATTGTATATTTTCTCTCAACTGTTACTAAATACAAATTCTATGTACATTAAATACTGTATATATATATATATGTGAAGATTCGTTCTTGCTTAGTAAGTTTTCAGGTACATGTATGTATATGTAAACATAAATACAGTTACATAAATTGTCATACATAGCAGCACATGTGTAGATTACCTAGGATAACTAAAAAAAAATTGAGACAAAGTGACTTATAGTGGTACCCCGAGTTTCGGCCATAATTCGTTCAAGACGGCTGTTCGAGTGCCGTTACCGAACGAATTTGTTCCCATAAGGAATAATGTAAATTATATTAGTTCGTTTCAGACCCCCAAAAATACACTTACAAAAGCACTTACAATAATACACTTACATAATTGTTTGAGTTGGGAGCTGTATGAAACTTGGGGTACCACTGCATTTCCATTGGGGTCCTTGCTTTTTAGCTTGTGGGTTGTCCTCTCTTATTAATCAACATTCACTACACTTTGTTACACAAACATAAAAGCAAGACACTATAATTCTTTAACTGAGAGTATTACTGCACTACATTTTATATTTTAATTTATATTATCAACCCAATTCTAAAGTTTATTGAATACTGTACTAACATTATAAGAATTAAATATGATATAACTATCAGCAAAATAAATTTATATAATGGTTCTGAGGGCACACACAGAGTAATGCCGCACTGTGCAGACTTTACTTACGACAGCTCAATAAAGTTCTGTGACTTATATACACTGTGGGTATTAGTGGAATTATTAACCAAACTAAAGTACTGTACAGCCTCTCCTCACTTAGCGACGTACACGTTTACCGACGCCTTGGACTTACGATGGGCTCTCTGACCAGTATTCATACCTAAATAATGCATATTAGAGCTGGTTTCCTCTATTCTGTTTATTACAATATACCCCCTACCCTTCCTAAAGCCTCCATGTTCATCCGCTATCCTGCTCTCCATCTTAAGATAAGATAAGATTTCTTCGGATTTTTAACCCCGGAGGGTTAGCCACCCAGGATAACCCAAGAAAGTCAGTGCGTCATCGAGGACTGTCTGTCTTATTTCCATTGGGGTCCTTAATCTTGTCCCCCAGGATGCGACCCACACCAGTCGACTAACAACCCAGGTACCTATTTGCTGCTAGGTGAACATGACAACAGGTGTAAGGAAACACGTCGAAATGTTTCCACCCGCCGGGAATCGAACCCGGGCCCTCCGTGTGTGAAGCGAGAGCTCAAGCCACCAGACCACCTAATTCTGTAAGTTTATTGAGGTATAGGTACACATAAATACAGTTATATAAAATATTATACATAGAATTTATGTAGATTATCTAGGATAACCCAAAAATGTCAAAGTGACTTATTTCCATTGGGGTCCTTGAGTTTTCCACTGGGGTCCTTGTTTCCTCAGAAGATAAAAACAGAAGAGACTTATTTTTGATTGCTAATCCAGAGGGTACTTAATAACCCAGGATAACCCAAGAAACCCAAGATGTAGGGCTTATTTCCAACTGTAGTCCATTTCAGGTTCTCCTCTTGATACAACTAATAACTAACTCCTAGGTAGCTACCTATTTATTCTAGGTAACAATAACAGGTTTTAGGACTTGTTAAAACGTCCCTCCTCACACAGGGTTCAGCCCCGAGGCCTTGCGATACTTATTGCCTGTCCGACCTCTCTGACAGCCAATAAGTACAAATATCCCCCCCTCCCCTCACAGACTAAAAAGACAATTGAATAAGGACTAACAATAAAAAAAATGACTGAATTTATGACTGAAAATATAAAATAAATTTATAACTGATTTTGACCAGAAAATGTAACTGAAATGGAATCTAATACGAGAGAATAAATCCACAGCGAACTTCGTATAAATTATTTTACCAGTAGACAAAATGTATTAAGAATTTCTGTAATTATGATAATTATGGGGAGCGCTAAACCCATAGGGTCATACAACTGGACAATGGGAATTGACCAAAACTAAGGACTAGTAAGTTTATTTAGGTACAGGTACACATAAATAGTTACATAAATTATCATACATAGTAATATATGGGTAGATTACCCAGGATAACCCAGAAAAAGTCAAAGTGACTTATTTCCATTGGGGTTTAACCCACAAGGGTCATACAAATATACAAATACAGTGGGCAGTGGGATGCAACAAGATTTAATCCAGGGAAGGTGAGTGGATAGCTCCAGTTCCTTGAATCAAGAGCCCTGGAGCAGCAAGCAAGGCAGGTTACCTGTAATATTAGGCTTGATCCAGTCAGCCCTGTCAGAGCAACATTCATAAAAGGTACAGCGAATTTTATCAAAGCCAGCATAAAACGCTGCTCCCACCAGGCCCACTGCTGTCACTCCCACTGACACAGAGCCATCACATCTGAAGGCTGTCAGCACCACTAGGTAACACAAAATAAAGGAACGTAGATCCATATTACAGCTGTTTCTTTTTGGTTTCGGGGGTTTATAGGGCCACTGACGGCTGAGCTGTAGCGCCTTGTTGGGGTTGTAAAGGCCGCTGATGGCTAACGTAGTATGGAACTCTGCTCTTCCCTGTACGGTCAGGATATATTGTCCAAAGCTGGGCCATGAAAGATGAGTTCCTTTAATAATAATAATATCTTTATTTCTACAAGAAACAGTAAATAGAAGCTTTTAAATAGACTGGGTGGATCCCCTGGCCAAGCCCCAGCAAGGCGGCTAGACCATACCCTCACTGCTTAGCTGTATTGATCCCTGCTTCCGGAAGACAGGGGAAAATATGTTGGACAAATCTAGGCTGGGATTGTAAAGGAAATGAAGTGTCTTTGGAAAGAGTAACTAGAACAATATCTCCAAGTAAATCAGGTGAACCGTCTTTTCTAAGCCCAGGCTGTTAGACGCACACACACACACGAGCTGATGTTCCATACAACATCCCACAAGAAATTGTTACGAAAGCTAGAGAACCAGAAAAGAATTACAGGGAAAGCACTACAGTGAATCAAGGAATACGTGATGGTAAGAAAGAAACAACTTACTGGCAGAGAGGAGGTGTCTGAATCTATGGGTGTGACGAGTGGGGTTGCACAAGGTTCAGTACTTGGTCCACTACTGTTTCTTGTGTGTAAACGACATAACAGAGATCATTGAGTCAGAGGTGTTCTTGTTTGCAGACGAAGTGAAACTAATAAAAAAAACCAGGAATTAGATCAGGAGAGACTACAAACGGGTCTGGACAAGCTATCTGGAGTCTACCAGGAAGGTATTCCGGGGATCAATCAGCTCTTAATCAACTCTCCTTGCACTATATCACTCACTCATCTACCCTTATCTCACCTATGGAATCTGTGCATGGGGGATCAACAACATTAAATCACCTTAGACCACTCATAACCCAGCAAAAGGCTGCAGTCAGAATGATAACAAATTCCCACTCTAGACAGCATACTCCAGCAATATTCAAAAGCCTAAAACTACTCACCATAAAGAACATTCACACTTATTCTTGTGCCTACTACATACATAGAACTCTACACTCTAATATAAACCCTCCACTCAAAATTCTCCTCACCAACTTTAATAGGACCCATGACCACAACACAAGACACAGATCACTTTTTGATATACCCCGTGTCCATATCAACCTATGTAAAAATTCTATGCACATAAAGGGCCCCAGAATCTGGAATTCATTACCAGTAAATACTAAAATAACCTTGTCTGAAAATTATTTTAAGACTCTTCTCAAAAAAAACCTACTCACCCTAAACTAAATACTCATACTGTAAATTACTTTCAAAAATGCTCAATATTATTTTCCTTAAGATAATTTCAATTTTTACTATTAATTACCATCCTACTAAACACTTGTTACAATGTAATATCATCATATTGTAATTTGAACAATGTAATATCATCATATTGTAATTTGAACAATCTAACGTTTGAGTGAAGCAAGCTTGAATTTGAATCAACATCCCTGCGGACCGGTCCATGACCAGGCCTCCTGGTGGATCAGGGCTTGATCAACGAGGCTGTTCTTGCTTTCCACTCGCAGTCCAAGGTACGATCCACAGCCGATTTAAGTATCTTATTACCCTAAAACATTAATCATCGTTGGGTTGCAGTCTCTTAGAAAACAATTAATTCATGTAGTCGATGCAAGATATTGATACAGTGTCAGCTATCTTATCATTAACAATGAAATGTTTTACACACACAACCCGCACATATAAAAAGAGAGGAGCTTACGACGACGTTTCGGCCCGACTTGGACCATAACCAAACCAACTAGGCTTACTGATACGAGTGCAACCATAATCGACCATATATGGACCAATATCCTAGCCCCCCTTAAATCGGGGATAATAACAGACAGCACCACAGACCACTACCCCACCTTCCTCTTAACAAACATTAGTAAACCGCCCCTAGAATACACCAAAGTTTCATTCCGACTCCATGACCAAGCTTCAATAAATAACTTCACAACAGAGCTAGACACAGTTGACTGGGCTATAGAATTCCCAAATGCCAAGGGTATCGATGAGTGGACAGACACCTTTCTTAATAAATTACATAGACTATACAACAAACATTGTCCTATAAAAATGAAACAGATTACGAATAAACGGTTAGGCTGCCCATGGCTAACTAACAACTTACTAAAATCCATTAACAAGAAACATCAATATGAGAAGCAATATAGACGGGGATTCATACATAAGGAGTTTGTTAAACACTATTCATCAGTTCTCACCAAACTAATAAAAAAGCCAAACAATTGTACTACTCCAGCAGATTCACTGAAACAAGAGGAGATATAAAAAGACCTGGAAAACACTCTCACAGATTATGGGCACCCACAAACTGAAAAAAATAGGGATATTGTCCTAACTAAACCAAACGAAACACCACTACAGCCTATTGATACAGTAAACAAGATAAATGACTTCTTCTCAACTATAGGATCAAATCTTGCCAGTAAAATTCCAGATACCAATGCCCGAGCAAGTGATTACCTAGATGGGAATTTCCCATCCTCCTTATATCTTGCACCTACAGAACCCACTGAAGTCTCCATGATAATCAAGTCACTTAAAAATAAATCAGGACATCTGTCTCAAGTTCCACCCTTAATATACAAACGAGCTGCTCATGTCCTTTCATATCCTATTTCTGTACTTTTTAACAAATCATTAGAATCTAGCACCTTCCCAACACTACTCAAAACAGCAAGGGTTACACCAATACACAAAGGTGGTGACCCTACAGACGTAAATAACTATAGGCCTATATCAAATCTACCATTGCTATCCAAAATATTCGAGAAACTTGTGCACAAGAGATTATACTCGTTTATAACTACACAAAGCATACTCAACCCCTGCCAATTTGGCTTCAGGAAAAATAAAAGCACTAACGATGCAATAGTAAAAATGATAGACCTGCTTTACACAGCACTTGAAAATAAGGAATATCCACTAGGACTTTTATTGACTTAAGGAAAGCTTTTGACACAGTAAACCACGGCATCTTACTCCACAAACTTGACCATTATGGAATAAGAGGTCATGCACTAGCATACCTCAAATCCTACCTCACTAATAGGTACCAGTATGTCACTATTAAAGACACATCCTCCACGACACTACCACTAGACACCGGCGTACCGCAGGGAAGTGTCCTTGGTCCCCTGCTCTTCCTCTTATACATCAATGATCTTCCCAATGTATCACAACACTTGAAACCAATACTCTTTGCTGACGATACAACTTATGTCATCTCCCACACAAACCTTGCCACGCTTAATACCATTGTTAACGACGAATTAATAAAAATATCAACATGGATGACTGCCAATAAACTTACACTCAACACTGATAAGACCTTCTATATTATGTTTGGCAACAGAACAGATGATCCACAATTAAACATTAAGATCAACTCTACACCTATTGCTAGACATAACGAGGGCAAGTTCCTGGGCCTTCACCTTGACAGCAGCCTGAAATTCAGCACCCATATCCAACACATAACAAAGAAAGTGTCCAAAACTGTGGGGATCCTCTCTAAGATACGGTATTATGTACCACAATCAGCCCTACTCACACTATACTACTCACTCATCTATCCCTACCTCACATATGCCATTTGTGCATGGGGATCAACAGCAATTACCCACCTAAAGCCAATAATAACCCAACAAAAAGCCGCAGTAAGAATTATCACACAATCCAACGCTAGGCAGCACACCCCCCTCTTCAAAGACCTAAACCTACTCACTGTCCAGAACATCCACACTTACTACTCTGCTATCTACATTTATAGAACCATTAATTCCAACTTTAACCCTGAGCTAAAACACTTTCTTGACAGTTGTGACAGGACCCATAGACATAATACCAGACATAAACATCTCTTTGACATTCCCGTGTCCGACTAAATCTATACAAAAATTCAATGCGCATAAAAGGTCCTAAAATCTGGAACTCCCTGCCTGAAAACTCTAGAACTGCAGACACAACCTCCATTTTCAAAAGCACCGTTAAAAAACATCTTATCTCACTTACGCACCCAACCGGTAGTTAACCATACGAAAACTACTTTATCTTGCACATATCCACAGCAAAATACACTTATTGATATCTGTGATTCTCCTTAATTTGCACATTACTAACCACAGCAAAATACACTTATTGATATCTGTGATTCCCTTAATTTGCACAGTTCTAACCAAAATTCTAATACAACTATTGCTCCATAATACTTAAGCTAGTCATAAGTTTGCCTAAGATACTCCAATATAGAAACTATATTATGCCAATATATCACCTTTATCATTAATATATAAACTAATTGCTAACTTTTTATACTAATTGTTAAATTCTCAATGTTTAAATTCCAGTACCTAAATTTTGTAAACCTAACCTTACAATCTGTATATCCTTTGTATAGCTATTGAGTAAGACCTATCATAAGACTGCCTGAAAAGCCTAGGCATACCTAGGCATATTATTGGCCATCTTGTAATATCAACTTTAATGTATAACTATAAGTACCCCCCACCTTGTATTACATGAAATAAAGAATTTGAATTTACAAAGTGACTTTGTAAATGGTCCAAGTCGGACCGAAACGTCGTCGTAAGCTCCTCTCTTTTTATATGTGCGGGTTGTGTGTGTATTGTTCCAGTCACGGTATTGTGCCTTTTTTGTTATTAATGAAATGTTTTGCCATTTCCTGTAGGATTTGCATGGTGTCTCTAAGAGGTCGGATATTTGGACACTCTGGGATATATTGTTCCAGTCTGTGGACCTGTCTCTGTCCACACACTTTGCATTTCATGTCGTTTGCGTCTCTATACAAACGGTACTGCAAGTGATACTTAGTCTAGCAGTAACATATTGGAATCTACTGACTTTCTTACTTTCTCCATAAATATACTTAACCATGCATTTCATTGTGATTGATAGTTGACATGATAGTTCCTATTTGTACTGTTCTGCTTTCCTCAAACTCGTTTGCTAATTATTTTCTCACAATATTTTTTAAAAGTTCTGTTCCAGAGTGAGACGTCCACAGTCGACACTCCACCAAGGCCGGTACTCGGTTTCATCTTCGACTAGTTCTCAGGGATACACCGACAGTAATAATTATATTGATCCTTACTTAACTTTCCATACATAAAATCCTCCAGAAAACATTTTAAGATAGACATTTAGTATTTAAAAATGATGATTTAGGCAAGGATAGTTGAAAAAGTGTATTGATTTTATTTGGAAAATGGCTGTGACGTGACATGCAATTCTCACAGCAGTCATGACAACACATAGTCGTGGCAACACATAGTCGTGGCAACACAGTCGTGGCAACACACAGTCGTGGCAACACATAGTTGTGGCAACACACAGTCGTGGCATCACATAGTCGTGGCAACACATAGTCGTGGCAACACACAGTCGTGGCAACACCGATGAGTCTGATTTCTCCATTCTCTTTTCTCCCCATAAGGCACAGAGTAATGCAGAGAAAAAGGACATAATAATCTCCGAGATAACGCCAGTTAGCCAGGTATACATTTGGAATTCTGGCGAGCTCAGAGAGGAGTCTTTCTGATACATCAAGTTCTGGGCTGAGTATTTACTTCATGTATTTTGCCTTAAACGCCGGAAACCACCTGCTGAGCTCCTTGGAATCACCTAGCACCTTTAAACCACATCAAAAACTTCAAGAGTTAAAAGCTCTCTTTCAGTGTCACTGCCAAGGAGATTCAATATCAGTACTCACCTAATTGTGGTTGCAGGGGTCGAGACTCAGCTCCTGGCCCCGCTCCTGGCTCTGTGCTGAAGCAGGTATCCCTTGGGGGTAATCGTATTTTCAATAGTAATTAACCTTATTTCTCCAGTAGTATTTCTCTCATCTTCTTTCGTTTGCATTTCAGGATAAGCTACAAATATATGTTATAGATTAAGACACTTGTGAAACAGTTGGGTATCTTTATTGATGAAACGTTTCGCCTACACTATAGGCTTCTTCAGTCAGATAAGATAAGAGATAAGATTTTCTTCGGATTTTTAACCCCGGAGGGTTAGCCACCCAAGAAAGTATTTTATACCATTTTCAATACATATATGTTATACGCAGATATATGTAGCAAATATAATAGATTCGACTTAGGATACTCCAATAGTCAATGTGATTTATATTCATTGGCGTCTTGATCATAAAAATATACAATAGTCTTGAGCATAACTACAAGACTATACGCTAAAGAAACCAACCTTATAGAAGCCTCATTTATCTATAGACGATACCTCTATGGGTTAACCTTGTCATGTAAATTCAGTCATGCTATAATTATGTTATTTCAAACACTTTGTTATATTTACGTTAACTCAAAAGACAATCATTGCTAATCCATTCTTAGCAGTCCACAACCACTAATTGGCTCATACTCTCACACCTATTAATCAACAACTAAGCCAACTGCAATCCACTGTTACTAATCCACACATCAGAATCATCCATGCTAATTTCAGGACCAAGTGCTAGACTTCACCCACGTAAATTCGAGTAAGCAATTGCACCCTCACTGCCCCTCTTAATCCCAGTCTCTGTGGAAGAAGTGCCTGGCGATCGTCGGACGGATGCGTACATGAGTGATGTGGATCCTGGAGAGGATAAGGCCGCAGTTTTTGGCTACAGGAGAGACACAGCCCCAACACACCACCTCCAACACCATCTCCAACATCCTACACACATTCTCCAAGAGTGACATTACCGGCGTCAGCACCCACACATTCTGAAATAGAGATTAATAGGAATTTTATTTGATACCACGTTTGTTGTACTTAAGGGATATGACAGCTCGAGGAGCCGTATTGACTTTTTCATTTATAGGTAAAAAAAAATTGTGCTGCTAAACTACTGCAAGAAATGAAGAATTATTCCAAATACATAGATCAAGAGAGCTCCACCAGTACCAAGGCACCTTCCTTGAAAGGATATAGGTGCGTACATTAAAGTCACAGATGATAAAGGTGTGCATATAAACCATGGAAAGGGGAAAGGGTTGAAATAGAGCTTGAGGCCTTTCGTATGCTATATGGAATCGTCGTCAGAAGCTTGTAAGCAACAGGTGGGGAGAGGTAGAACAAACTTTCCTAAATGACACTTGAACCAGCCTGTTATATTTCCATATATTACCTGACCACAGTCGCTTGCCAGGCAGTGCTTGTGGTGAAAGGGCTCTTGATTTAAGGAATTGGGGCTTTGTTGTCCTTAGATCTAATCTAATTACTTATTATTCCCAAGTTGCCATATGACCCTTGCGAGTTTATCTCTTCCCCATTAATATAAATATTACTGCAACTCCTACAACTATAACAACTACAACACCATCACCAACACTACCAGCATCACCAACACTACCAGCATCACCAACACTACCACCATCACCAACACTACCAGCATCACCAACACTACCAGCATCACCAACACTACCACCATCATCAACACTACCAGCATCACCAACACTACCACCATCACCAACACTACCAGCATCACCACCACTACCACCATCACCACCACCAACACTACCACCATCACCAACACTACCACCATCACCAACACTAACACTACCACCATCACCCCCACCAACACTACCACCATCACCACCACCATTAACAACAATAACACTCCACCAACACTACCATGAAGGTAAGACAGCCGAAGCAGACAGCCCACCAACAGACAGCACACGGAGCGACGAACAGCGATTGTATGTAAAACACCACCTCCAACAGCATGCTGGAACAGCACGGAAAACAACAAATAAATGCCGGAAACCGGAGACAGTATTCAGGCTAGAAACTGGGGGCTTACTAGTAGAAACTGGGAGCTTACTAGTAGAAACTGGGAGCTTACTAGTAGAACCTGGGAGCTTACTAGTAGAACCTGGGAGCTTACTAGTAGAACCTGGGAGCTTACTAGTAGAAACTGGGAACTTACTAGTAGAAACTGGGAGCTTACTAGTAGAAACTGGGAGCTTACTAGTAGAAACTGGGAGCTTACTAGTAGAAACTGGGAGCTTACTAGTAGAAACTGGGAGCTTACTAGTAGAAACTGGGAGCATACTAGTAGAAACTGGGAGCTTACTAGTAGAACCTGGGAGCTTACTAGTAGAAACTGGGAGCTAACTAGTAGAAACTGGGAGCTAACTAGTAGAAAATGGGAGCTTACTAGTAGAACCTGGGAGCTAACTAGTAGAACCTGGGAGCTAACTAGTAGAAACTGGGAGCTAACTAGTAGAAACTGGGAGCTTACTAGTAGAACCTGGGAGCTTACTAGTAGAACCTGGGAGCTTACTAGTAGAACCTGGGAGCTTACTAGTAGAAACTGGGAGCTTACTAGTAGAAACTGGGAGCTTACTAGTAGAACCTGGGAGCTTACTAGTAGAACCTGGGAGCTTACTAGTAGAACCTGGGAGCTTACTAGTAGAACCTGGGAGCTTACTAGTAGAAACTGGGAGCTAAGATCTAAAACTAGATATAAAATGTGAACTAGAAACTGGATAAAGTCAGCTGTCAAAGCTATACACGGGGAAATACGGGCACTTAAAGCTATAAATAGGAGTTCAGTTAGGAGTCAATGGTTGTGGGATAGTACCATATCTCTCTGAAGGACCATGGTGGTTGAGTGATAGTACCATGGCTCTCTGAAGGAATATGGCGGTTGAGGGATAGTACCATGGCTCTCTGAAGGAATATGGCGGTTGAGGGATAGTACCATGGCTCTCTGAAGGACCATGGTGGTTGAGGGATAGTACCATGGCTCTCTGAAGGACCATGGTGGTTGAGGGATAGTACCATGGCTCTCTGAAGGAATATGGCGGTTGAGGGATAGTACCATGGCTCTCTGAAGGACCATGGTGGTTGAGGGATAGTACCATGGCTCTCTGAAGGACCATGATGGTAGAGGGATAGTGTCTTAGGTATGAGGGGTTATGGTGGATAGTTCCCTGGGTGGTTGAGAGCTTTACAGCGCTTCACTTTACGGCGTTTCGCTAATACAACAGTTTTCAATTATATCCATTCTTCATTTATTCAGACTTCCTACAATAAATATATTCACCACTCAATATAAGCTAAGGACGAAAATATTTGAAGGTAAGTAATGTTTGTACTGTATATGCATTTTTTAGGCCTAGATCTATTGTTCATTTAATATATGATAATGTAAATATGCTATCAGGCTTTTACATGCATTTGAAAGTGAAAAAAAGGTTTCACTTTACAGCGATTTTTTTATTTACAGCAGTAGCCCAGAACCTAACCAGCTGTATAAGCGGGGCCCTCCTGTATAAGGGTCTATGGTGATTGAGAGATAGTGCCTTAAACATGAGGGTCTATTGTGAATGAACGATGAAGCATAATAAAAGTCAAAATACCATAATTGTATTATTATAATCAAAACTAAGCTCTAAACCCGGTCTGTGACCAGGCCTACTGACTTTAGGTGCCTGTCCAGCTCCTTGAAGACAGCCAGGGGTCTATTTGTAATCCCCCTTATGTATGCTGTGAGGCAGTTGAGCAGTCTTGGGCCCCTGACACTTATCGTGTTGTCTCTTAGCGTACTCGTGGCGCCCCTGTAGCTGGAGTAATTCACCTGAAACCCGCACCTACCTACAGGAACCTTATAACCACCCTCCGCTTCGTCCTGAACCAGTCACTATAATGTTTACACTTCTAGTACTCACGTATATACGGTTCCGAACCAACGGAGAAGGTGATGTGGCGTCCTGTTGCTGGGCTTGTCATAGACCAGGTCAAGAAGACCGACCTGTGAGGGAACACTTAAATGATCAGGTCTAGAAGACTAACCTGTATGGAAACACTTATATGAATAATCAGTTCAATACAAGAACACTTGTACGACTGACCAGGTCAATGCAACAGCACCTGTTTGATTGACCAGGTCAATACAGGAACACTTGTAAGACTGACCAGGTCAATACAACAACACCTGTACGACTGACCAAGTCAATACAATAACACATGTACGACTGACCAGGTCAATACAACACCTGTATGACTACCCAGATCAATACAACACCTGTATGACTACCCAGGTCAATACAACACCTGTATGACTGACCAGGTCAATACAACACCTGTATGACTACCCAGATCAATACAACACCTGTATGACTACCCAGGTCAATACAACACCTGTATGACTGACCAGGTCAATACAAGATCACTTGGTATAACTCAGACTGACCCTTAACCCTGACCTCCAGCCTTGGAAGCGGGAGATAATCAGATATAATGAGAGGAAGTGGATGGCACTCTCCATTTCCCTGTACGGAGAACATTCCACTAGCATCAAGGTGTTCTCTTCAGGGGCTGGTGAAAAGAAAAACACCTCCAATTACGTCAAGAGGCCTTACACCTGAGGTGTAAACACTAGCGGCAGTAAATGGTATATTGGTATTATACCTGGAGACCTCCAGGTATACTGGTATTATCGAGATGTGAATAATGACAGTAAGCAAAAAGTGATTGGACTGAAGAAGCTACTAGGGACTGTAATATATATTTTTTTGAGATGTTATTATGCCCACTGTGACCTCCGTAATTCAGATTTTTTTAGTTATGGCTCACAGGATGATCGTGGGGGTGTACAATAAGCTTACCTTTATACTTTTGATAAGTTCCGAAAGTTTTTCTACTCCCGGAGCCCGGCCATGGGTCAGGCTCGTCTGGTGCTTGCCTGCTCAACCAGGCTGTTGCTGGTGGTGGCCCGCAGCCCCGCATATCCATCACAGCCTGGTTGATCTGGCACCTAACCGCTCAGACAGCACAACTAACTCGTAGCGAGAAGGTTCCCTTGTTAAATATCCTTAACTGTATATAAATATTTTTATTCACAACTTGAAACCTTTTTGAAGTAATACATTGCATGGATATTTTAATAACTTACCCGGAGGTGTGTATTTAGATCAGAGGCAGGCAGGTCGTGTGCTCTGAGATGGGAATCAGTCACTCGAAGTTCTTGTGGTTCATTGTGAGAAAGATCCACCAGCGTGTGTGGGAGACCCAGTTTGGGAAGCCCCGGGTGCTGAACACTGCTTAACTCGGTATTTCTGAAGCTCTCTAGTTGTATTATGCTCGAATGTGAAGTTATTTGAGGCTGTATATAGTTTAGAGGCATTTGTATATAGTTTAGAGGCATTTGTATTTGGGGTTGGGTTGCTACTAGATGCGTTTCTAGGGAAGATTGTGGCAGATTTCCCGAGTCGTGAAAACCACTTGACCCAACCTGCACTTGTTGACTCTGTGGATTTAAAGGATTTCTCTGAGCTTTTGGGACGCCATACTCCCCAGTTTTATACTCTGGGAATGTTGTGGGATCACTGGGATCAATACACAGTTCCTGCCAGGTGTCCAGGGAGTAATTAGGTAGTGAGAGCAGGTAGGACCTTCCCAGTGTGTCGGGAGGTGGATACCACACCCTGGCTTCACTCTCCCTCTCGCATTCCTTCACCTCGCCCTGAAAAAAAGAAATCCTTTCATGTACACATGCCGAAAGTTGCAGTTTCATAAAGAGGCAAACAATTGGATGGGTGGCCGTCTGGACTGAATATCCGCCTTACCTAGTGATCCCACAAGCTGTTCCAGTACCTGCTGGAAGTGTCCTAATGATACATGGATTTCTTTAACGCTTGCCTAACCTACAGTCATGACCTACTTACACTAGTGGATTTGTCCAATGGCGACTCCGCCTCCTATTGCTTCTACTTCCCTGACTGCAGTATATACCTTTGATGAGTTCCGAGAGTTTTTCAACTGGTGCCCGGCCCTGGACCAGGCTCTTCTGGTGCTTGCCTGGTTAACCAGGCTGTTGCTGTTGGTGGCCTACATTCCCCACATATATGAGCAACTTCTCCGAGAATGTGCTGTACTTTTCTCAAGACTGATGTACTGAACACAACGACTCCAGGATCAGGGACTGATTACCTCATTCGCCTTCTCATCTTTTACCGTTATTATCTGTACTGGACTGAAGAAGCCACTGGCTGGCGAAATATTTCCTCAACAAAGATTCCTATATGTTGAACAATTGTCTCATTCTTCAACATGTACACTAATTTTAGAAAAAAGAAAACTTGTCCTAATAATACGGGTACACTACACCATACAACAATCACTCTGTAATACGGGTACACTACACAATACAACAATCACTCTGTAATACGGGTACACTACACCATACAACAATCACTCTGTAACCCATAAACTCATTTATTCAGGGAAATACATTCAATTTTTCCTAAAATCAGTCGTGGTAAAACGACTGTCACCGAATAAACAGAAGAATAAACCATTAATCATAGTTCGAGTGTAACCTAACTTTGTAATTGGAACCAATTGGAACTAAAACACATTTAAAAAAAAATGTTCTCTCCTACTGACTACCATTATTTTTTCCCATAGTAACTTTACAAACCATGAACTTAGTTTTACCTTCAGTAGACTCATGAGGGAGGAGTGTGAGAGGTCGTGAACACCTAAACGATGACCAGGTCAGTGTGCTCCAGGCTGCTAGGTCAAGTGTCCTTAAAGACTATCAGCCACTTAAGGGGGTCAATAAGGCTGTCTTTAACCTCTTACCCGCCATTTAAGAATACTTTAATCTTTATATTAGGGATCAAGGGAAACTCCCAGTGTATATACACTGAGAGATATACACCTCTCGATGTATATATGAACTGTTAGACAACCTTGTATGCAGTGCTGTGAGTTCACCAACTAGCTATCGTATAGTTTCTATATTAAGAAGAATTCATAGCGCTTCCAATAGTATATATACACTGAGAGGTGTATATCAATGTATATAAACTAAGAGTTTACATTGATTTATATTTTAGAGATTAAGGATAATTTTGAATGAATGTGTACAGGTGTACAGGTGTACACCAGCCTTGATGACTCTTGCAGGAAGCTGCCTTGATGCTGGTGAAGGATTCTTGATTCAAGGAATTAGAGCTACTCTCCGCTTCCTCGGATCAAGTCTATCTCCCGTTCTCTACTGGCGCTGATTGACCCCCTGCGTGTTTAGCGTTTCCCCGTGGTCATGGTTATAATCCCTCGGAGTATATACACAGAGATATGCTTATCTCATGAGGTATATACACCAAGAAGTATATATGATATATATATATATATATATATATATATATATATATATATATATATATAATATATATATATATATATATATATATATATATATATATATATATATATATATATATATATATGTATATACAGAGAGGTATATATCTTTCAAGGTGCTCTAAGAGATGTCTCAGTGTATAAACATTCGAGAGTACGAATCTGTCCAGGTATAAACATCGAGATATAAACATGTCTCGGTGCATGTACACTGAGACATAGCAAGGCTGAGACACAATGTTTGTAGCTGTGAGAACACCAGCAGGTGTTAGTCTGATGGCTTTATTGGGGACTCCACACCCATGTTGTGGGTGTTAGTTCACCTCACACCCATGTTGTGGATGGTAGTCACTCCACACCCATGCTGTGGGTGGTGTCACCTTACACCCATGCTGTGGGTGGTCTACCTACCTGGAGGGTATTCCGGGGGTCAACCCCCCCGCGGCCCGGTCCACGACCAGGCCTCCCGGTGGATCAGGGCCTGATCAACCAGGCTGTTACTGCCGGCGGCACGTAGTCCAACATACGAATCACAGCCCGGCTGATGCGGCTCTGTCCAGCTCCCTCTTGAGGACAACCAGGGATCTATTGGTAATTCCCCTTATGCATGGTGGAAGGCTGTTGAACAGTCTTGGGCCCCGGACACTTATGGTGTTTTCTCTTAGTGTAAAAATGGCGTCCCTACTTTTCACTGGGGGTATGTTATCTTTTATATTTTATCTTAGGGAGTGATTTCTGTGTGCAGGTTGGGGACCATTCCTTCTAGGATTTTTCAAGTGTAGATTATGATGTATCTCTCTCGCCTGCGCTCCAGGTATTACTATGGCATGTGGAGAATTCTGTGCATTACGACTAGTTCTTCTAGGTTATAAATTAACAAATATTTCTACGTTTATTTATTTAAAGTACATCATTTATACACATCTGGAGACAACGTTGTCAACGTCCCAGTAATACGATCACCTGTGACGCTGGCTCAGGCAGCATCACTGTGTCTCGTAGACTGACATCAACAGAAGTCATTGATGAACGTTAACGCCCTCGGACTGGATCGTAGAACCTGTGAATAAATGTACTCAGTAAGTAAGGTGTTTATCGAGGCATCAATGGCGACCCATGTCTGTGTCATGGGTCGCCACTGATACCTTCTGCCTTGCCTCAGAGAATTTACCCTCTTATCTGTTGATGTCTTGCAACATTGCATAGCTCCTGACGACGTACTAATATGAAAGATCGTGAGGCGATTGTATTGCACACACACACAAATCGTATTTTGTATATAGTGATCATGTCTCTCCCTTTCACCTTGAAGACGTTGCAGCATACACTGAAGAGATGTTCTTGAGCAGTTCCCATGAGGTTAAAACATCATCGACCTTGGCTGTCATGAAGAGCTGGACTTCGTTAGCCTTGTGTTGCCTGAAGAGTGCGCAGTGGTCACTGCAGTCGTCGGCATCATGGAGCTGCTTGCATGTCGACACCTCCCCCGTCACCAGGTCCGTAGCCTGAGGCCATAGAAAGATAGTGAGCACACACACACACACACACCCACACACAAGTCAAAAATATTGCCCACTTGGGTTCACATTTCACGCCATGCTGGTGCTGCCACCTGTAGGCCTACCCAGCTCAGCCCACACCATGTTTACCCTGTCTCGCTCTGGCAGCCGAGCTCACTCAGTCAACAAGGACTACTCTGTCTCTCTCTCCCGGGCATGGCCCTCCGGGCCTGGGCAACTTTAACACACTCTCTGTGTACCAAGAACCCAATAAACCTACACGATGCTCCGAAGAGCCTTATCATTGACCCCGCTTGGATAAGCACCCAAATAAATTGCGATATTGGTGGCTTAGCGGTGGCCCCAGCAGTTGTCTGGAGGAAGGAACAAAGATGTCTCCACTTCATCTCCCCATACAAGAAGCATCCATCTTTATGCATTATCCAGAAGTCGTGTCTGCAAGTTTCATCATTCAGACACAGGATCAGCAGCATCCAGACCGAAATTTGATGAATTTTCATTGAGAAATCTTTGTGGCATCACCTGGGTCTTTACAGCATCCCACGCTGTTCTTCAGTCACTGTTCAGCATCACCTGTATGTTTCCGCTGTTGTTGCTCAGCTCAGCACAGCTATTTCAGCAAGTCAGAGGTGAATTGTGTGGTGCTCTGTGTCCAGTGTGGTTGTTTCTCCACGTGTTTGTTAGTGCGGGAGGGAGGAGTGGCGGAGTCCCCGCCTCACGCAAGCTCACACCATACACCACTACACTCACACCATACACCACTACACTCACACCATACACCACTACACTCACACCATACACCACTACACTCACACCATACACCCACACCTTCTCTGCTGTTTTACTCTGAATGCCGTGTGAATTCTCGCCAGAGCTGTGTATCCGAGTGGCCGAGGTCACTCGAAGCCACGTGGATCACGAAGCCATGCGTGGATAAGGCCACGTGGAGTGAGCCATGGGGATTACCAAGCCAGATGTCCAAAGCCACATGTTGTTGTCATAAGAACATAAGAAAGAAGGAACACTGGGCCTACTGGCCCATGCGAGGCAAGTCCAAATAGCCTACCGGCTTATGCCACTGACCCAACCTAGTCAGGTCCAGGTCACATCCACTTAAGGAAGGAGCACGGCATCAGACCTACTAGCACAAGCTAGTCAGGTCCAACTCACACCCACCCACTCATGTTTCATGTCTCTCCGTGACATCACCATTCTGCCCAACATCACCTCGTGACATTACTCCAGGACGTCACCCACGATGTTTGCCTCACGTCACCCAGGATGTCTGCCTAACGTCACCCTGGACGTCTGCCTCGACGTCACCTTGCGATGTCACCCCACAACTTCCCTCACGTCACATCTGACATCACCACATGATGTCACATCGATAATGTGAGCAATTTGTATTCAGTATTGTCGAGAGTGATTGAGAGAAGATATGTCACGTGTTAATTCCTCTGTCAGTGTTCTCATGTTTGTGAATGCCTTAGTGTCGATTTTTGCAAAGAAAAGCATCTTTTGCTAGTGCAAGCCATGTTGCAACTGCATGTACAGTGCGGGTGTGCAGTTTTACGTGTGTCCCGATGTGTGGTCTGAGCCTAGACCATTGGTAACACTGTTGTGACCGTTTGATGACTGGCACTAGTCAATCCAGGCATCAGTTTACAAGCATCTGAGCCCCCATGTACAGAAAGCTCTAATGTTTGCCATTCGTAGATGCCATGCCTGAGTCGTACCTACTACGACTCCCTCACCTGAGTCATCTCTGCTACGACTCACTCCACTCTCGCCGGCAGTGACTGCCCAGCGACAGTACCAGTCGAGAAATGTGCTCCTGTGTCGCTTGCCAGAAGAAGTCCTGCCCAGTTGCCAAGTACTGACGACGCATCACTAAAGGGCACCAGCAGATTGTGCCCCAGGTTGAGTGAACCCTGCAGCGACTCCTCTACGATGACTGCTTCACCGTTCCAGAGGAGACCATACCCCATTATGTCACAGCTCAGCCGCAGCGATGTCTCCTGTGTTGCAGTATCTGTCCAGACTCAGGAAGGTGAGCAGTGACGCCCACCGAGGCTCACTGCCTTGGACCGCAATGTTTAGCACACCCCCCTTTTTTCTTCCCTCCCTGTAGGAAGTTTTTTGTCCATGTACACATGTACATATATATATATGTTTTTATTCTGTGTTCTGTGCCCTGTTTCTGAGAGAGAGAGACTGAGTTTTTTCAGTCAGTCATGGTTGGGGACGACCATGGGTAGGTGGCCGAGTGATGTATGCCCAGCTGGGTTCATATTTCATGCCATGCTGGTGCTGCCACCTATAGGCCTACCCAGTTCAGCCCACACCATGTTTACCCTGTCTCACTCTGGCAGCCGATCTCACTCTGTCTTAAACACACTACCTGTGTACCAAGAACCCAATAAACCTACACGAAGCTCTGAAGAGCAGTATCAATGATCCCGGCTTGCATACACCCACCAAATCAATTGCGATACTATCGTCCAAACTGAATATCGAAGAACGTACTCTTGAAGCACTCACAGTATACACGTCGTAACGTCTGAAGACGCCGATGACGTCCACGAAGCAGGTGACCATCCCTAGACGCCAGTCCCTGAGGTCCACCTGCAGGCCCCTGCCGTAGCCGATGTAGTGATCGAGTTCTTCATCCAGATCGACCCACCAACGCGACGGTGGATGACCCTCCACTGAGTACGTCTCCGCTACGTCCTTAATAACACACATTCAGCCATATTGTGATACCATGAGTGAGGCGGAAGGAGAAGAGTAAGACATGGGAGGGAAGAGTAAGATATGGGAGGGAAGAGTAAGACATGAAAGAGAAAAGTAAGATATGGGAGGGAAGAGTAAGATACTGAAGGGGAGAAAGGCGATACAAAAGGGGAAAAAGTATAATACGAAAGGAAAAAATAGGATAAGGAAGAAGAAATACAAGATATGGAAGAGAAAATGTAAGCCATAATAATAATAATAATAAATAATGAAAATAATAATAATAATAATAATAATTATTATTATTATTATTATTATTATTATTATTATTATCATCCTGGCCCATCGCCTAACGTCCATATCACATCGGGACATAGTCGCTAGAAGCTAACGTTGAGTAATCTGCCTTAAACACATTATTATACTCACGAATGAGTGCTAAACCCACAGGGGGTCATAGAGCACCTGGAGACTGGCAGGTAAACATACCTTGAGAACGGTTACGTGGATAGAGGAAATGTCTTCGAAATGTAGCATCATGGACTGTGGCAACTCTGCAGCCTCGATCAGGTACCGGTGGGTGACGATGGATGTGGAGAGTGCTGTTGCCTGCTGGTTCTTGTCTGGGTAGGTGTCGCTGGACACAGGTGCGTTGTTGTACCTACGTCCGGGCGTCCATCAAGGTGATAGGGAGAACCTCTTAAGGCTTTAGGTTTGAGCCAAAGAACTTCGACAAGGGAGACGTCTCTCTCTCGTCGGAGTTCGTTGGTACGCAGCTACATAACAAGATAGGAAGAACCGTCACCATTGAGAGTGAAACCAATGGTACATGTAACATGGTAACTCATGAAGTGTGTGAACGTAACCACTAGATCAGCACTACCCAGACAGGATGATCTCAGCCCAGTGCCACAGTAGGGGGTGGGTTGTGGAGGGTCCTGTTGAGGTGGTGCTGGCCCAGTGGTTAGGACGGTGGATTGTTATTCTCACAGACCCCAGTTCGAACCCACCAGTAACCTGTGGATGGTGACTTATAATGAGCCACCCAGGCAATTATATAATGTTAATTGTCCAGTTGAACAATATCTGATGTTCACTTGAACGAGGGGGCATAGAGGGTGTTTTGACTAGTTCGGTAAGACGACATAGAGGACGTTTTGACTCGTTTCACTTATTTTTTTTTAAAATTTGATTCATTATTTTATGTTAGAAATACATTCCTTTAGAATATTTAAAATTTTAGGATGATTTAAGTGCCACTTGCCTACACAGACTCTTATCTTCTCGAAATGTTTCTCATAGCACCAGAGGCAAGAAATAACACTGCTTCCTGGGATATTACACTTCAGTCAATGGTACCTCAACTTTTCTCTCCCTTCCCTCTCTACCACTTCATGAATGGCACTTCAACTCCCTCCCTCTCTGTATAGAAACTTTCCACATTAAAAAATACACACTTTTTTTTTATTTAGTGAGATGTAAGAGAGTTTTCATGTAATTTCTATCCTTACCTGTCCATGAGGGTGACCAGATCATTCTGGTAGACCTCGACCTGGTGCATGTTGTGTTCGTTGATATACTGACCCACTAGAGCCGTGACATCGTCCTTCACCTCCTGCCAGTAGTCGAAGTCTTCCTGAGTGAGGGCGTCGATAATCGTGATGAGGAGGCCCTGCACCGTCTCGTTGGGGATCAGACCAATCAACAAGTGGGCAACGGCCAGAGCAATGGTTGTTTCTGGTCATGGAGACAATAATAGCCAGATTTAGATTCTTTACCGTCCGAAGTAGAGTCCACAGTACATTGTGAGGTCACCCTCTGGGATCCCGTTCGAAATGGAAGGCTCAAAACTATATTGTGAGGTCAACTTCCTGGATTCCGTTAAATATAAGATAAGATTTCTTCGGATTTTTAACCTCGGAGGGTTAGCCACCCAGGATAACCCAAGAAAGTCAGTGCGTCATCGAGGACTGTCTGTCTTATTTCCATTGGGGTCCTCAATCTTGTCCCCCAGGATGCGACCCACACAAGTCGACTAACTCCCAGGTACCTATTTGCTGCTAGGTGAACATGACAACAGGTGTAAGGAAACACGTCGAAATGTTTCCACCCCGCCGGGAATCGAACCCGGGGCCTCGGTGTGTGAAGCGAGAGCTTTAGCCACCAGGCCACCGGGGCACCGGTGAAATGTTCAAAGCTACATTGTAAGGTCAGCCTCCGGAAACCAGAGGGTCACCAGGTCGAACGTAAGACACTTCAGCGAGTCCTGGCCGGAGATTTGGCTCCCGGACCTGGGTGTTGAGAGCCGCTATTCTCACCACTTAAGCTATTTCCCTTGATATCTACCCAATTTATAAAGTTCCTGCACTCTTCAAGGGCTGGCCTGCCTGGAGTCTACCTGAAGGGTGTTCCGGGGGTCAACTCCCCCGCGACCCGGTCCTTGACCAGGATTCCTGGTGGATCAGAACCTGATCAACCAGGCTGTTACTGCTACCATGACATTGGTGAATAATTCTTGATGGAAGGTATTGAAGTAACTTTTCTCCACTTTGGAGTAAACTTGATTACTACCAAATTCCCTGTCAACAATGGTACTTGTGTGGTACAATGTTGGCACCCCAAAGAGCCTGGAGAGCGATACGTTGCCACAATAAAATGCAGCATTCTACCAACATTATTGCAAGTTTAGCGCTACTGCCTCCCAGCATACATAAGGGGGATTACCAATAGACCCCTGAGTGTCTTCAAGAAGGCGCTGGACAGCTACCTAAAGTACCTGACCAGCCGGGTTGTGGCTCGTACATCGGTTTACGTGCGGCTAGCAGTAGCAGCCTGGTTGATCAGGCCCTAATCCACCATGAGAACTGGTCATGGGGGCGCGAGGGGCTTTGACCCTCGAAACCCTCTCTACGTACCATGTATATCATAATTCGTGCTGTAGTTGTAGTGAGTATGTGTTGTATGTAGTGAATGAATGTATGATTTTAATGAATATATATATATATATATATATATATATATATATATATATATATATATATATATATATATATATATATATATATATATATATAAATAATATATGAAAAATGAAGAATTCAGCGCTTCGTGACTATCACATTATCAAGGAACTATAACAGGAAACATGACAAGAAGGATTATATAAGGCGAGACTACCCTACAGTCACATCACACTAACAAAGACTACACTCACAGTAGCGTAACATCTCACGACTCTGAAGAGGAACATAAGAAAGGACCTGAAACTCTTCCCAAGAATTAAGATTAGTCCATTTATTATTAATTCTTCCCAAATTTTATTAATTATAATGAATCAATTTATATAAACCAAAAGAAATATTCATATTATTTCAAAACTGCTTTAATGAAACATGATTCTATTATATTTCTTCAACCATGGACTTGCTTGATACAATTCTCAGCATTTTGAAAATCAATTGGATGGTTAAAATCTCTACATGAATAATAGAGCATTAGAATCTTGTCCAGTTCTAATGCTATATTTATGTTGTTTTAATCTTAGTTCAAGACTTTTACCAGTTTGACCATAATAAACTTTATCGCATACTTTACAGGGAATCTTATAGACACATCGTCGCATTTTGGGGAATTTTTATCAAAGTCTTTTATGTATCAAGATTTTTAAATGCAACTTTGATATTAAAATTCTTAAGAAAGGAAGGCATATCAACCAAGTTTTCATGGTAAGGGAGAACCAACATATTTTTGGTTGATATGCCTTCCTTTCTTAAGAATTTTAATATCAAAGTTGCATTTAAAAATCTTGATACAGTAAAAAGACTTTTGATAAAAATTCCCAAAATGCTGACGGATGTGTCTATAAGATTCCCTGAAAGTATGCGATAAAGTTTATTATGGTCAAACTGGTAAAAGTCTTGAACTAAGATTAAAACAACATAAATATAGCATTAGAACTGGACAAGATTCTAATGCTCTATTTATTCATGTGAGAGATTTTAACCATCCAATTGATTTTCAAAATGCTGAGAAGGTTGTATCAAGCAAGTCCATGGTTGAGAGAAATATAATAGAATCATGTTTCATTAAAAGCAGTTTTGAAAATAATATGAATATTTCTTTGGTTTATATAAATTGGATTCATTTATAATTAATAAAATTTGGGAAGAATTTAATAATAAATTGGACTAATCTTAATTCTTGGGAAGAGTTTCAGGTCCTTTCTTATGTTCCTCTTCACAGAGTCGTGAGATGTTACGCTACTGTGAGGTGTAGTCTTTGTTAGTGTGATGTGACTGTGAGGTGTAGTCTCGCCCTTATATAATCCCTTCTTGTCATGTTTCCTGTTATAGTTCCTTGATAATGTGAGTAGTCACGAAAGCTTGGAATTCTTCTATTTTTCATAGTGGTTTTCTTGCATATTTTGATATCATCTGTTTACTGTGATCTTTTTGCTATATATATATATATATATATATATATATATATATATATATATATATATATATATATATATATATATATCATATAAATATATATATATATAAATATATATATGAAATATAAATCTGAAAATAAAAAAAATTAGCCTGTAAATTATACCAAAACTATTTTTTTTTAAATTTTAATCAGTTGCTTGTATTAAATCTATAAGCATAACAACTTCGTAACTATGGATACATTAAAAGTTAATAGGTAATAATGGTTGAATTTCCCGCAAAATGTTGGGTAAATGGTTACAGATGCAACAAATGTGACATCAGTGGCAACGTTTCGCTCTCCGGGAGCTTTACCAAGCCGTAAAATCTTGACGAACCTCCTGGAGAGCGAAACGTTGCCACAATAAAATATAACATTAATTTCACCCGAGTCCATTTACCTAACAAGAGTTAAGTAGGCCTACTGTTAGTCTAGGTTTGCCCGAAATCTGTGCAAATCACTGTACCATTGTTGCAAAACGAATTGCAATACAATTTGTTCATACTTACGCTTTCCATCTATGATTTCTGAGGTGTTGCGAGGTGCTGTGGCTGTGAGAGTCGCCAACAGCAACACCATCAACCAACACAACAGTAACACACGCATCCTCCTCCTGCAATTAAATAGAGTCTAGATAGAGTTAAACACTTATTTTGTACAGAAAATGAATGCTTAAGGTGTTGGGGCGAGGTGTGGGATTCAAATATATAGAATCTAATACAAATATATAGAATCTAATACAAATATATAGAATCTAATACACAGTTGCTTTTTGCTATAAATTAGACACATATGCTTTTTGCTGATGACGCTGTGCTTTTGGGAGATTCTGAAGAGAAGTTGTAGAGGTTGGTGTGCAAATTTGTTAGGTGTGTAGAAGGAAATTGAAATTGAATATAGGAAAAGAGCAAGGTGATAAGGATGGCAAAAAAATAGGTAATGAAAGACTGGATATCAGATTGGAAAGAGGAAGTACGGAGAAAGTGAATATGTTCAGATATTTGGGAGTGGACGTGTCAGCAGATGGGTCTATGAAAGATGAGGTGAACCATGGAATTGATGAAGGAAAAAAGGTGGGTGGTGCATTGACGAGTCATAGAGGCAAAAAGGGAAATCTATGAGAGTATAGTGGTACCAACACACTTATATGGGTGTGAGGGATGGGTTGTGTATGTTGCAGCGAAAAGGCTGGTGGCAGTTGAGATGTGTCAAAGGGCAATGTGTGGTGTTAATATTATGGAGAAAATTCGTAATGTGGAAATTAGGAGGAGGTGCGGGGTTACTAAAAGCATTATCTAGAGGGCTGAGGTGGGGCTGTTGAGGTGGTTCGGACATTTAAAAAGAATAGAGAAGAATAAGATAACTACGAGGGTGTATAAATCTGTAGTGAAGGGAAGGCTGGATGGGGGGTCACCCTAGGAGAGCTTTTAGGGAGGGGGTAAGGGAGGTTTTGTACGTGAGGGGCTTGGGCATTCAGCAGACGTGTGTGAGCATGTTAGATAGGAGTGAGTGGAGGCAAGTGGTTTTTATGACTTGACGTGCTGTTGGAGTGTGAGCAAGGTAACATTTGTGAAGGGTTTCAGGGAAACAGGTTGGTTGGACTTGAGTCCTGGAGGTGGATAGTACAGTGCCTGCACTCTGAAGGAAGGGTGGAAATATTTGCAGTTTTGAACTGTAGTGTCGACGCCTTTCTGGCAAGAAAGTGTTGGAGTGAGTGATGGTGAAAGTGTATTTTTTTTTCATTTTTCAGGTCACTATCTCGGTGGGAAACGACCAGTGCTAAAAAAATATTTAATGAAGTAATTCTAGTACCACAAACTCTTGTCATGGCCATATAGCTCATTCTGGTCTTCTTGAAGAGCCATGACGGTACAGTACTTCCTGCATAACAATGACCACATAGGCATATGTAAGTTTGTCTAGGCACAGATACACATATGTATAATTATCATACATAGTGTATATTGCCTAGAATAATCCAAAAAGTCATACAAAGTGACTTATTTCCACTGGGGTCCTTGAAGGTCACTGGAGTCCTCTGTGCTCTATTGTCCTCAGACTGCTGATTGACCCTCCAAGGTTATAAATGACCTCGTCCTTGACACCATATGACCTGGCTAACTCTTCAGGTCTTTAATTCATTAGAAGGTCAATTTGTGTAAGAAATCCATACACAATGACCTCTCCATTATGTAAATTTTATACTGCCAGCACCTGGCTCGTGACACAAGCATGTTGAAGCCAGGGAATGACTGTATTCCTAAGAGCATTGAGGGATGAGAGTCATGATTCACTTCACAAGACTGGGCTACGTACACGCTTACAAGTAGGAGCATATCAACACCAGCTGCACAACCAGCTGCACAACCAGCTGCACAACCAACTGTAGCCGAGGGTCAACAGCTATATATTGCTTTGCAAAGCGAATATGATTTCAATTCCCATTTTTTCATTAAGACGTCATTATTGGCTTCAGTGCGAACCTTAGATTGATTAATAAATATTTGTTTTTTTCCTGGGGAACCAAACAAGGAAATCACATTTCAACATTTACCTTCAGGTGGCTGCTTAAGGGAGGACTGAAGTGTTAAGTGTGGAGGAGGGAAGTGGTCGAGGCTGGAGCTAGTGAGCGTTGTTGAGGCAACACAGTGGTCTCACCACCTTCCTTCACCCTGATAAGCTGCCTTCATAATACTGCGTCAAGGGAGGCACAGGGTGCTGCAGTAGTTACTGGGGAGGGACTCCTGGGACCTGGGAACACAGTGTTGGTGTACTTTCACACCTGCTACTTCTCACGGCCACTTTATTACGCACCTGTGAGTGTTAAGTACAAGGACACAAGTGTGCGACTAATGTGGCATTTTAATGTGGCAACGTTTCCTGGAGAGCGAAACGTTGCCACAATAAAATGTCACATTAGTTGCACCTGTGTCCTTTTCGGTAATTCTACCACCTGTGAGTGGTAGATCCCAAAAAAACGGGATTACAGAGGTCAAAATGGGTCTTTCTCAGACCCACTGAGTATTGTTACATTCCTAGAATGGAATATTAAGCCATTTCGTATTTTACAATTACTTAATATAGTTGCTATACAGAGTACAATAAGGAATACAATCTCAATAATCTATTTTCCCGAAGATCGTTGCTGTGTAGAGTCTAGTATATTTTACCCTGCCTATGTACAAATGATAATATTAACTGGTATAATAACAGTGCAAGACACACCATGTTTCTTATAAGAGGAACAGTCTGCTTAGTAGAGTTATTAAAGCTAAAACCTTGGGTAGCTTCAAATTTAAGTTAGATTAACACATGAGAGGGATTGGATTTAAGTGGGATTTGCTTCAGGTAACACTGAAACTGGTTTGGGTAAATATTTTTGTAAGTGGTTTTGGGCTTGAGAAGGACTGCCTAGTATGGGCCAGTAGGCCTGCTGCAGTGTTCCTCCTTTCATTTAGACACATGTGCAACAATTTGGTATCTTTATTGTTGAAATGTTTCGCCTACACAGTAGACTTCTTCAGTCAAATACAGAGGCATCAGTAATAATGAAATAAAGAAGTAATCAGTCCATTAACCTCGGAGAAATAGTATTTGAGGTGGTCAGTCCCTCAGCCTGGAGAAGAGTTCAGCTCCATGGTCTGGAACAAGGTGGTCAGTCCCTCAGCCTGGAGAAGAGTTCAGCTCCATGGTCTGGAACAAGGTGGTCAGTCCCTCAGCCTGGAGAAGAGTTCAGTTTCATGGTCTGGAACAAGGTGGTCAGTCCCTCAGCCTGGATAAGAGTTCAGCTTCATGGTCTGGAACAAGGTGGTCAGTCCCTCAGCCTGGAGAAGAGTTCAGCTTCCTGGTCTGGAACAAGGTGGTCAGTCCCTCAGCCTGGAGAAGAGTTCAGTTTCATGGTCTGGAACAAGGTGGTCAGTCCCTCAGCCTGGAGAAGAGTTCAGCTTCATGGTCTGGAACAAGGTGGTCAGTCCCTCAGCCTGGAGAAGAGTTCAGCTTCATGGTCTGGAACAAGGTGGTCAGTCCCTCAGCCTGGAGAAGAGTTCAGCTTCATGGTCTGGAACAAGTTGGTCAGTCCCTCAGTCTGGAGAAGAGTTCAGCTTCATGGTCTGGAACAAGGTGGTCAGTCCCTCAGCCTGGAGAAGAGTTCAGCTTCATGGTCTGGAACAAGGTGGTCAGTCCCTCAGCCTGGAGAAGAGTTCAGCTTCATGGTCTGGAACAAGGTGGTGAGTCCCTTAGCCTGGAGAAGAGTTCAGCTTCATGGTCTGGAACAAGGTGGTCAGTCCCTCAGCCTGGAGAAGAGTTCAGCTTCATGGTCTGGAACAATATGAAGCTGAAGCTTGAGAATGGAGTCTTAAATACTGTCGAAGGTGCAGTGGAAGATCTCCAAGACGTTGCAGGAGACAGGATCCACTAGTGGAAGTAAGAAGGCAAGTTCCTCTCTCCTTAAACCCTCGTACATATATTCCAAAACAGACGAGGCTCTAGACCTTGGACTATGTTTTGACATTATTGGTGAGTATCAGCAGGTGTTGAGGGTCTCAGGGATAACTTAAGAGAGGTGGCACCCCTCTACCCCCACCACAGTCTTATCTTCGTGTTTTTCTAGTTTGTGCTCGCCTCTAGCACAGTTACCCCTCACACACCCACACAACACCGCCAGGCTCAGCTGTTTCTCTCATACCATCAACCACGAGGTAATGTTATGTCAAAATGGTATACAATACCGACAGTTTGATAAGTAAGACACATGTGCAACATTTAGGTATCCTTATTCCGAAACGTTTCGAAGCAAACTTACCTAACTTGCACAAGAGTCTTACTTAGCAACAAGTTAATGTTATATTGCGAAACTTCAACCTACAACCAAGTCAACTTCTGTTCACTTTATTTTTCACTGGTTTGAGAAAAAATGCGAAGAATTTGTAGACTATGTTATGAAATATTTATTTCGATAATTTACAATAAAGTCGAAATAAATAATAGAACCCCATTGTTTAGTTGTGAACGCAATAGATACTGTATAAACCCTGGTAATAGATACCGACAAATTGTATTAGAAAGACAGGTGAGTAAACACTGGCACATATTTACTAGAAAACGTTTCGGTCCTGAAACCTTGATCACTTCTAACATATGGAGGTGTTGTTGTTGGCCAGTATACGGCCTGACACGGCTCTTAATGTAAGTTGATGCTTCGGAGATGACAGTCGCTGGCCTGCGCTCTGCGACTGTCATCTCCCAGGCAGTGAGAGCTGTCCTGCGCTCTGCGACTGTCATCTCCCTGGCAGTGAGAGCTGGCCTGCGCTCTGCGACTGTCATCTCCCTGGCAGTGAGAGCTGGCCTGCGCTCTGCGACTGTCATCTCCCATGCAGTGAGAGCTGTCTTGCGCTCTGCGACTGTCATCTCCCAGGCAGTGAGAGCTGTCTTGCGTTCTGCGACTGTCATCTCCCATGCAGTGAGAGCTGTCTTGCGCTCTGCGACTGTCATCTCCCAGGCAGTGAGAGCTGTCCTGCGCTCTGCGACTGTCATCTCCCATGCAGTGAGAGCTGTCCTGCGCTCTGAGACTGTCATCTCCCATGCAGTGAGAGCTGTCCTGCGCTCTGCGACTGTCATCTCCCAGGCAGTGAGAGCTGTCCTGCGCTCTGCGACTGTCATCTCCCAGGCAGTGAGAGCTGTCCTGCGCTCTGCGACTGTCATCTCCCAGGCAGTGAGAGCTGTCCTGCGCTCTGCGACTGTCATCTCCCAGGCAGTGAGAGCTGTCCTGCGCTCTGCGACTGTCATCTCCGAGGTGTCAACTTACATTTCTCCACATCATCACATCTCATCTACCTTCTCACACCACCCACAGGAAAGATGAAGGGCGTGTGGGCGCTGGCCGTGGCAGTGGCGTTCTTGTTATTAATCACTTACACCCACCCCAGCACCGCCTACGTCACAGCCTTCCCAGATGAACCTGACATCGACGGCACCCGTGAGTGTTTGGCGCCAGTTGTAAGGTTCTAAGGGGTAGCTTGATCGTATTGACTCACGGAAAGGGTGGGATTTGAACCCATGGCGGGTCTTCAAACTCACAGGCCAGTGCGTTAACCACTGGGCCAGGTGCCTCTAATAAGATCCATCCAACTAGGTATATTTCCATACGCCATTGGGAGGTTAGCATGGGCCACCACTGTGACCACAAATGCAGGTTTTTACGGATGAATCCCACATCAGCATGGCTGTGTCGTGCTCTAGCTAAAGTCCCTTCAAAAGCTGCTATCATGACTCACGAAACTGTAACACCACGATTATAAATAAATAACGGATAAGTGTGCAATCGTGTTAAACGATTTTATGAGTAACTTAGTTCTATTGAGAGGATGTGAGGAGAAACTAAGTCAAATTACCCGAGTAATTGCCAGGTTAAAACATAACATTGTAAAGATTGCTGTGTAAATAATAATGTTGTGGAAATTCACAACTAAACCATAACTGGATATTAAAAGTAGATATTTCAACTCGCCTGCGACCATTATCCAATCTCGAGTGAGAGAGAGATGGAAGAAATCCTCAAATCATGTCTGGGGAGCGAGGAGACGTCTAAGATTTATTTTCGTAGACTTCCTTTGGATTAGTAATCCTGGGGGGGTTAATAATCCACGATTACCCTGGAAATCTAGGATTGAGTCTGGTTCTTTTCAGTAGTGAGCTGAACGCTCTACCACAGAACTAAAAGTCACAATTTTAATTTGGGGATTAACTGTGAATTCTTTCCTGACGCGGGTTAGGTTAGGTAAGGTTTGTCAGGAAAGAGGACAAGTGTTTCCTGACGCGGGTCTTAGTCATATGATGACCCCCAGCTGGAGCTTTCGGTCATCTGACCGAGGCCTTCCACTGGCTTACCCTTTAGAAATTATTTCTATGATAATAACCATTAGATTTTGTCCAGCCACGGAATTATGCTATTCTAACCTGGTTATGTTGACGGTGAGACAGTGATTACCGTTGGGTTCGCGGTGGCCAAGTTCCTGGCGGGGCTGGTGCCGTACCCAACAGTGTCAGCGCTATTGTTAGCCATCATCAACGCCTGGGAACCCAAACCCGAAGACAACTACTGGGAACACGTGAGGGACAACGTGGCCCAGGTGTGCGGAGACTTCATCAATGAACATAACATGCACCAGGTGGAAGTCTACAAGCAGGACCTCGTCTCTCTCCTAGACAAGTATGTCAACAAATGGGAATCTTATGTTGAATGCGGTATAAATAACAAGCTGATGATTGCAACACGTGTGCAACAGTTGGGTATCTTTATTGTTGAAACGTTTTGCCTACACAGTAGACTTCTTCAGTCAAATACAGTGGCAGCAGGTGTAGTAGTGAAATGAAGATTATGTAATCAGTCCCTCAACCTGGAGAAGAGTTGAGCTCCATGGAGCTGAACTCTTCTCCAGGCTGAGGGACTGACCTCCTCAAATACTATTTCTCCAAGGTTGATGGACTGATTACATCATCTTTATTTCACTAATACACTTGTTGCCTCTATATTTGACTGAAGAAGCCTACTGTGTAGGCGAAACGATTCAACAATAAATATACCCAATTGGGAAGCACAGTGCCAGCACTCTGAAGGAGGGGTGTTAATGTTGCAGTTTTATAACTGTAGTGTAAGCACGCCTCTGGCAAGACAGTGATGGAGTGAGTGATGATGAAAGTTTTCCTTTATCGGGTCACCCTGCCTTGGTGGGAGACGGCCGATGTGTTAATAAAAAAAATAAACAATGATGATGTCATATTAAGCGGTAAACCCATTTGGGTCATTCAGTGCAAGACGTGGTGGAGGCTTGATCCTCCGTCTGCCGAGCGCCAGACAGATGCGTTTCCCATTTGCACTCACCTAGATGTATATAGATATCTAAAAGAGAGTAGAATATAGTGGGTCACAGCCTATGGGAGAACTATGGACTCCAGCGGAAATAAATTATATTCTTGACGTTTCTTTTAAGTTATTCTTCACCATTTTCCTGCATATTTATTGTCTTGTGTTTGTGTTATATTTTGTCGGTAATTTATTTATTTGGGAAGAATAATCTGACACGGGTGTGCCATGAGATGACCCGGTCAGTGCCAGCAGCACGGCGGAGACGTGGCACTGGAGACAACAGGGGAACCGAGTCACAGCTCTTGTACTCACCTCACCTAGTTGTGGTTGCAGGGGTCGAGTCATAGCTCCTGGTGTGAGTGTGTGTGTGTGTGTGTGTGTGGTTATTTCTACATATTCACTGACACACAAATGAGTGGAGTTCCCGGTGACCCGGGTGTTGCCTGCGGTAGGTACTCCAGAGCTGAGACAGTGAGTGACGGGACCTACCCAGACAAGAACACCATGGCTGACTCCATCACCACCTCCATCATCACTAACCGCTACCTGGTGGAGGCCTCAGAGATGCCATGGTCAATGATCATCGACTTCGCCGACATCGCCAGCATCCACATCCTTATTCTTAAGGTCAGAAATAAGTAAAAAATAGCAGTTACAAACATAGGATAATGAATCTTAAGAAGACGTTTCGGTTCAGTTTGGCCCATTAACTGGTCCTAAAATTGAGACACTTATGCAACATATGGGAATCTTTATTAAGGAAACGTTTCGCCACACAGCGGCTTCATCAGTCCAATATAAAGTAGAGAGGGGTAAGGAGAGGCGGAGTTTGAGGTAATCAGTCCCTCAGCCTGAGGCTGAGGGACTGATTACCTCAAACTCCTCCTCTCCATACCCCTCTCTGCTTTGCTTTGGACTGATGAAGTCACTGTGGGGCGAAACGTGTCTAATTTATTTACCACCAGGATGCAGCTGACTCGTACACGGAAGTAGGGGGCGAGGTGTCTCGCTGGTGGGTGGACCTCTCGAGGCAGCTGAAACACTACATCGACTACGGCATCTGGCTGCAAAAGGAGACAATGAGGTGGAGGAACACTCAGATCGAGTGTTACTTCGATGAGGCTGACGGTAGCTGTCTGGCTTTCCAGTGGATGAGCCTTACCTGCTACGACTTATACAAGGTAGGTGATACACCATTAGAACATATTGGATGTGCACTATGTCTCTGATAGATGAGCACACTCGATAGATCAGGTAAACCCTTCCTGTAAGTGTCTGGTAAACAGACACTTACAGGAAAGAAATCTTTTATGAATAAATAAAAAGTTCCGTTATCGACTTGCAGTTATATTGCCACAGTACCGTTACTCTTGACGTAGAAAGTATTCCCCAGAGATCAGTTGCTGTTGACGTAAACAAGTATCCCTCAGAGATCACTTCTTACATAAAGACTATTCTTCAGAGAGCGTTTGTTCGTGACCCAGACAGTATTCCTCAATGAGGACTTCTTACATACGAGTGGAAAGTATTCCTTAGTGAGTACTTCTTACATACGAGTAGAAAGTATTCCTCAAGGAGCATATCATCATACACAGTATCCCTCAGAGAATACAAGTTCTGTAAATTAGAAAGCGGAGGTGTGAGAGAGAGCATTGACTGTCCTCAGATAACAGACACAGTGAGGGACTATACTGAGACATGCAAGCAGCTTCACGCGGACAACAATGAAGATGGGTCTTGCGCCTCCTTCTGCGACCTGTACCAAACCCAGGTGGACCGGGACGCCGCCTTCTGGCTCAACGATAACCTTGACACCCTGGTTGACGAATGGGCCTTCCTCAAGCTGAAAGCTGATGCTCTGGCCGCTCAAGCTTCACGGTAACATTCTTAAATTTCCGTAGTTCAATTTAAGAGCTAAGGACTGTTGACCTTACATCAGTGGTATACAGTACCGATAAGTAGACAAAACGTATCATCTTATCGGCACTGTATACCACCGATAAGTTCATGAACGTGACACATGGGCAACACCTGGGTATTTTGACTGTTGAAACATTTCGCCCACCAATGACTTTTTTTAACCCAATAATTTCAAAGACGGTCATTTTTCAGGCCAGAAATTATTCTCTTTATTGAACCGAAAGAGACTCTGGCTGGCTCCTGGTATCACCAGTAAAGGTATCCGAGTGTTGCTCAGGGGTCTTAATGACACGAGGGTCTTAATGACATGAGGGTCATTAAGACTGGTTGGTTGATTAATTGGGGGTTTAAAGCCTATCTACTACAAGAGGGTCATTAAGACTGGTTGATTAATGACTTTTAAAGTCTATTACACTAAGTTCATTATGACTAAATGATTGGTTAATGGGGTCTAAAGGCTATCTACTGCATGAGGGTCATTAAAACTAGTTAGCTGGTTAATGAGGTTTAAAGTCTATTACACGAGGGTCATAAGACTATCTGGTTGGTTAATTGGATTTAAAGACTAACCACTACACGAGGGTCATCAAGGCTACATATAATATACCCACCACCAGTCAACAATACTGTAATACCTAAAATAGCGATTAAAGTGAGCTCTCAGCGTATATACACTGAGAGACATACACTTCAAGATGTATATATCCTGACTGTTGAACACTTGATATTGTATACACCGAAACCAAGTGGTATCAGGGATTTAGTCTATGATGGTGTCCACTTAGCTGTAGTCTTAGAGTTGAAAATTTGGCATAAATTTACCAGTAAAATGCAACCGTAGCAGCAGTTTCCATTAAAAGTGCGTTAATTTACGCATTTTAGCAAGAAAATGAAGTATGCCAGAAAAATGCCTACAATTGTTGTGAAATGTCGAAATATGCAACACTCCAAACACGAAACAATATTGGTCCATGGTCCATGCTGCTTACATGGGCCATGGATCAAGTCCCGTCCAAATGAAAGTACAATACCGTAGTTGGAACAATTCCCAACTAACCCACAATACCGTGTCTGGAACAATTCCCAACTAACCCACAACAACAATACTGACTGGAACAATTCCCAACTAACCCACAATATCGTATAGTTGATACACTTTAAACCCCACTAACCAAACAATAAACAACCACTGATTATACAGAGAACAATTTCTAAATATACATTTCTCCACTGCAGATACTACAACCCACTGACGAAAGATGCTTAGCAGAAATGGAGAGCTTTCTGACTTCTCCCTCCCTGTCCTACTGACATCTGGACATCAATAAAGATATAGAGGGAGGAAATATATCATGCTAACTTTATTGATTCGTTATATCTAAATATTTATCATGTATCAGTGTTGCACTGAAGCAACGGTGTTGCAATACGTAAGACATCAATGTACACTTACAGCCATTCGACAGATTTTTATTATAATCTGAAAGATATTGATGATTACATGTGCAACAGTTGGGTATATTTATTGTTGAAACGTTTCGCCCACACAGTAGGCTTCTTCAGTCAGATACAGAGAAGTCTACTATGTGGGCGAAACGTTCCAGTAATAAAGATACCCAACTATTGCACATGTATCTTAATAATCAACTTATCGGTATTTAATGTAATTTTCAACAAGCAAGATAACTGTTGATTATCCTGAATAAAGATTGCATATTATTATTATTATTAATACCATTATCTTTATATAAAAAGGCTCATGTGTCATCTATGACCTTGGACATTAACCCTTGAAACGGCATCTAGAAACCCAAATAAAGAAGAAAATTCAGTGGTTGTATACACTTTTTTTGTTCCTGCTTAGACTTGGATAGTTATATTCCTGTTATTTAAGAATGTGGCAGCTTGTTATTGATGTAGATACTACTACTAGTAGTCTACTACTACTAATACTACTACCTGCTATCACCACTTTCTTATTTATTTTTTCCCTTTTCTTCCTCTCTCCCGTCCCTGTCTTCTTCTCGTATATATACTGGTTCCCTTACCTTCGTGTGTTAGTGTGTGGCTAGTCAATGTTCCATGTCGGACCGAAACGTCGTCCAACGTTTCTCTTTCCTATGTGCTGGTTATTTGTGTGTGGTGATGCAACACCCGGGGTATGGGACATCTTAAATCCTCTTAATCAAGAAGTCTTTGCCAGCATCAAGGTGCCTTGATTGAAGGACCCAACGAGGTGTTTCTCTCTCTCTCTCTCTCTCTCTCTCTCTCTCTCTCTCTCTCTCCTCTTTACCGAATACTACATAAGAACATAATACAGAACAACCACTGTGGAAAAATTGAAAAATTCCAAGCGATTTCGTGATTGTTGACAGTGGTTGTTCTGCATATTATGATATCACCTGTTTACTGTGATCTTATTGCATGATAACATAAGGAGGAACACTGCAGAAGGCCTACTGGCCCTTACTAGACAGGGTCCTTTCCAAACCCACTGAGAGACAACTGTACCTCGTCAGTAGAAGATGTCTAGACAGGCTCACTAGAGGTCAATAAAGTGGCTGTTAGACCTGTGTATTTTGTATCATGTATATTACACTAGGCCAAAGAGGTGACGTTTTCATCTACCACTGAATTAAATGCGACTGGTGGGTGACTGGAAGAACTAACATGGGTGAAGATTCGACTCCTGGCCCGTCCTGATTGAGTACGTGGAGGTAAATGGTTTAAAATACCGACAAACTGGAACAATAAACACAAATGCTGTATGTCACAAACAGTCAAATCACAAACAGATCTGTTTGTTACTTGATAAAGCCTATTGTGTGGGCGAAACGTAGTCAACAAAGGATCACATTATACTGTATTTGTGTTATTTTTCCACTAAATGAGTACTGATGTTGGGATAATTTGGTTTCCATTAGTTTACCATTTTCTTGTATTTTTTCAGGTCTTGATTTAAACAAATCAAGGACATTGCACAAGTGACGTACGTACATGCTGTTCAATCCTAATACTTAATAAACACACTATTTTTAAAATCCCTATTTTAGGGATTATAGTGTTCTTGTAGTTTAGTCGATAGGTTTTAAACCCCCATTAACCAACCTGAGTTCCAAACTCTTTTGTTTATGAAACTAATAATCCTTAAATGTTGGGTGGATTTTGATCCCAGATTCGAAATCAGCATACCTGAATTAGTTTATTTCTTCCTCAGCAAATTAGTTTAGGATCACCAAATCAAAACTGATTTTAATGTTATTTTTTAAGGGATAACAATGTGTACAAGAGAAAATAGAAATCACTAAACAATAACTCGCAAAAATGTTCACTAATCCACGAGGGAGCTGGCAGGGAGGGAGAACAATTCTCTTCTTGCCAAGAGATCTCCCTGAGTTACAATTCAGCAGCTGAAGCCAGGCCAGAGGGTGTTCCAGAGCCAGCTGGGGTAAGCACTGACCACCCCCAGGGTCTCAGCCAGGTGGTGGGTGAAGTAATTACAGTTCCAATATCCCATGCTGTAGTGTGACATCATAAACTTCCAACACTGCTTGTATCCTGGGTAGCATTTCCGCACCAGATCTGCAAAAATAAAAGGGTTTCTAAGCGATTTACATCACAAAAGGTAATTTTATAGAGACCTTTGGTGACTTGCTCGTATAATTACATACTGATACCGCCGACTGTATCACCATATGTATCCTGTTGGTTGTAGTGTTAATATATTCATGTGTCATCGACATACCCGTAGGATTTAGATTTTGCCACCAAAGTGGCTAGTTTATTGTGCACCTCGTATCCATCCTGTGGATGGTAGTGGCTAGTTTATTGTGCACCTCGTATCCATCCTGTGGATGGTAGTGGCTAGTTTATTGTGTACCTCATATCCATCCTGTGGATGGTAGTGGCTAGTTTATTGTGCACCTCATATCCATCATGTGGATGGTAGTGGCTAGTTTATTGTGCACCTCGTATCCATCCTGTGGATGGTAGTGGCTAGTTTATTGTGCACCTCGTATCCATCCTGTGGATGGTAGTGGCTAGTTTATTGTGCACCTCGTATCCATCCTGTGGATGGTAGTGGCTAGTTTATTGTGTACCTCATATCCATCATGTGGATGGTAGTGGCTAGTTTATTGTGCACTTCGTATCCATCATGTGGATGGTAGTGGCTAGTTTATTGTGCACTTCGTATCCATCATGTGGATGGTAGTGGCTAGTTTATTGTGCACTTCGTATCCATCATGTGGATGGTAGTGGCTAGTTTACTGTGTACCGGTTTGGCCTCCATATTTGGAGGGGAGAAACACAAGACTATGGTCCACTTAAGTTGTAAATGATACCTACAAAGTAGGTATCATTATCAGTTACATTGTAACTGAGAGAACATAAACAATCCCCCATTGTACCTTAGTACGATACCAGCATACATGTATCGTTTAGCATCTTGGCGAAGCCTGGGGGCTGCGGGGGCGTTCACCCCCGAAATCCTCTCCAGGTATACTCCAGGTATACATTCTACTTACCACTGACAATGTTGTTGATTTCACTCTTGGTTCTGTTCGTATGTCCCAACTTGTACCAATAGGTGAGTGGTCCATTGCACTTGTCCCCGGAGTAATCCCTGATGGCATACTGACCATTGGCAGCGTAGGCCCAGTATCCCGCCCTGGTGCCAATCCCGGAGTGCCACATACAAGCCTGCAGCCGGAACACGTAGAGCCACACAGTGCCATCTGTTGGGACATAAATAATCTTAGATTACAGTACGAGGCTGGAAATGGGTTTATGTATTAGTGTGGGTCAGTGAGGGCAAGGGATGGAGGCTCGAACCTTGGTCTAAGTGCCAGACAGACTTGTAGCTTAAGTGTACTTGTACAGTAGTTAACTAAAAGAATTAGTTATGATAGAGTACTCTATGTGAATCTATTATAATAACAGTAATACTACTACTACTCCACTACTACAAATAATAATAATAATAATAATAATAATAATAATAATAATAATAATAATAATAATAATAATGATAATGATAATAATTATACTACTACTGCTGTTACTATTATTATTTTTATTACTTCTAATAGTAATATTATTACTGCTACTATTACTACTACTGTTAATAATAATAATAATAATACCAGTTGGTACTGGAGCATCACTACGGAAGCTGGTCTCCGGACATCTTTCCTTACGTCTGGTACCAGCCATCACCATCCCCACCATCACCACCATCACCATCCTGTACACCATACCTAGAACATAATGAAAAATCCTGCTTAATAACATATTACATAAATAGAAGAATGGATGGAGACTCGAACTGTGGTCCATGGATATAGCAGGCCTAGACAGGCCTAAGTTATTCGAATATTAAGTTGACTTTTACACTAAAGATTTCGTGGATTTATTTCTGGTTTTATTTTATTTAAGTTAAACAATAGGTTGAGGGACTGATTACCTCAAACTCCTCTCCTTACCCATTTCTACTTTGTATTAGACTGATGAAGCCAGTGGGTGGCGAAACGTTTCCTTAATAAAGGTTCCCATATGTTTTATTAGTGTCTCAATCTTCAATATATACTCTGTTAAAATCATGTTGAGTCGTAGGGCAAGAAAAAGGCATAACAATGCCAGATTAATTACATATATAACTAAAACATCAGAGAAACAGTAAACAAGACTCACACGATCACCTTCCAGGTCAAACTTAAAGTGCAGATATTAATGCAAAATAAGATGTACCTTATCATATCTGCTAACGAGGTGATAGACATCCAGAAGCAGACCTGACAAGTGTAACAACTCGAGGCTGCATTCACTCACAAGCACACGAAGCTGCATTCACTCACAAGCACACGAAGCTGCATTCACTTCAAGTCCCGGATCATCATTCATACTGCTACAACGTCAATTATAAAACATAAGTTGAAAAATAAACTCAAGAATAGATTTTTAAAAGTCAAGTTGTGGCAACCGGTTGCCAGAACTGATATATCCTGATAACCGGCCAAGTTGTTGAAGTTGCAGTTGAATGATCAATTGCACGTCAGTGAAGACTTGGAGAAGCAAGTCGCTTGTAGTGACGACTCACACTGACTAGAGGCAGTGACGACTCACACTGACTAGAGGCAGTGACGACTCACACTGACTAGAGGCAGTGACGACTCACACTGACTAGAGGCAGTGACGACTCACACTGACTAGAGGCAGTGACGACTCACACTGACTAGAGGCAGTGACGACTCACACTGACTAAAGGCAGTGACGACTCACTGACTAGAGTCGCATGGACGTCGCTTGTGGCGACGTTTCGGTCCGATTTCGACCATTAACAAGTCACACTGTGACATTTACAAGTCACACTGTGACATTTACAAGTCACACTGACATTTACAAGTCACACTGTGACATTTACAAGTCACACTGTGACATTTACACGTCACACTGTGACATTTACAAGTCACACTGTGACATTTACAAGTCACACTGTGACATTTACAAGTCACACTGTGACATTTACAAGTCACACTGTGACATTTACAAGTCACACTGTGACATTTACAAGTCACACTGTGACATTTACAAGTCACACTGTGACATTTACAAGTCACACTGTGACATTTACAAGTCACACTGACATTTACAAGTCACACTGTGACATTTACAAGTCACACTGTGACATTTACAAGTCACACTGACATTTACAAGTCACACTGTGACATTTACAAGTCACACTGTGACATTTACAAGTCACACTGTGACATTTACAAGTCACACTGACATTTACAAGTCACACTGTGACATTTACAAGTCACACTGTGACCTATAATTGATCCAAGTCTGACCGAAATGTCGCCATAAGTACCTTTGTCCCATGTACAAGTTATTTGTGTACAGTGTACAGACGCATAGCTTGCATGCAACATTACCACCACAGTGTAACGCAGTATTGCACCCAGCGCTCTCGTTGTCTCTCTCATTACCAATGAGAAAAAAATGTGCGAGATAAAAGCGCTGGAATCCTGCTACTACTATCTCTCATTGTGGCTATTTAGCATGTTAAGATATCAGCTGTTTCCTGTGACCTTACTGCGTACCTGGCGTACCTGGCGTACTTGGCGTGCCTGTACGCAACTACAATTATTTTACTCTATTATTGTCTATGATGCCTCTTTTGGTCTTAGTATCTTGACTGGAGTCAAGATACTAAGAGTCAAGATACTAAGAGTCAAGATACTAAGACCAAAAGAGGCATCATCATCGGATTCTTCCTAAGAGCTTACCGAATTTGTAGTCCTGAGTTTCTTGACGAGGAATGTACATACATTCACCAAACCTTCACTGATTTACATTTTCCTTCCTTTTTCATCAAAGATTGCAAGAAAAGAGCTCTTCAGATCATTAATTCTCCACGCGTCAACACCACTCCAAACAAAGTTATAGTTCTTCCCAACAGCCAGGTTACTTATCACTACTACCTCGACCACACTAGTATTTCACCTCACTTTGAGAGTATATATGTTCCCTGTGTCCATGTAACGCTTGTACGGCTTGAGAAAGCTCCTGAGAGCGAAACGTTACCACATAAAATGTCACATTAGTTGCATTTGTGTCCTTTACTTAACATATTGTCGGTAATCTCAATATTATTAGCAATGTTTAATTAGCTTTTCACGTTTTACCTTGAGAGTTTTTAGTTAAATATCTTTATTATGCACCCATACCCATCCTGTGGGAGGTAGTCAAAGGTTATAGAGGTACATAATGGGTCCAGGGACTGTACCTCAACATTACAGCATGTCACCTGCACACCCTTATTCAAGGATAATATAATACGTAAACTAGTGGTGAAAGTAAGCTTACATTAAGGCACACGTCTCTCAGAGCACCTAAACCTGCAGTGCCGTGAGAGGTAGTAGTATACATGACACTGTATCAGAGCTTGACATATAGTCTTGTCTGTATTAGTGGGCCACATTGTGCCTGTCTACAGAGTGACTCTACCCCGGCATTCGTTTTTTTTTTTTAGTGTCCTCGACCACTGCTTCTCATAATCAAGAATGAAACGTTATTCCTCAATATATCACTCAGGTTACTCTTGAGATTGTTTACTTCTTAAATAATTCTCTTATACATACAAAAACATTGACACAAGTTTATTCGTGGATGAGAATTAACATTGAAGAAAGTTTCCCAGTGGATGAGAAATAGTTTGTTGTTTATAAATCTTTGGTAACACGTCTGCCTCAGTAGATAACATTTAGACAACATGACCAGTGTCTTCACACTAAAATAACACTGTAGTCAGCACAAAACACCAGTTTGTATTTAATACTTATAAATACATCATATACAAAGCCCAATTATAGTGAGAGACCCAAGATACTTCCCTGAGGAACTTCACAAGTATAGTGAGGGACCCAAGGTACTTCCCTGAGGAACTTCACAAGTATAGTGAGGGACCCAAGGTACTTCCCTGAGGAACTTCACAAGTATAGTGAGGGACCCAAGGTACTTCCCTGAGGAACTTCACAAGTATAGTGAGGGACCCAAGGTACTTCCCTGAGGAACTTCACAAGTATAGTGAGGGACCCAAGGTACTTCCCTGAGGAACTTCACAAGTATAGTGAGAGACCCAAGATACTTCCCTGAGGAACTTCACAAGTATAGTGAGGGACCCAAGGTACTTCCCTGAGGAACTTCACAAGTATAGTGAGGGACCCAAGGTACTTCCCTGAGGAACTTCACAAGTATAGTGAGGGACCCAAGATACTTCCCTGAGGAACTTCACAAGTATAGTGAGGGACCCAAGGTACTTCCCTGAGGAACTTCACTAGTATAGTGAGGGACCCAAGGTACTTCCCTGAGGAACTTCACTAGTATAGTGAGGAACCCAAGGTACTTCCCTGAGGAACTTCACAAGTATAGTGAGGGACCCAAGGTACTTCCCTGAGGAACTTCACAAGTATAGTGAGGGACCCAAGGTACTTCCCTGAGGAACTTCACTAGTATAGTGAGGGACCCAAGGTACTTCCCTAAGGAACTTCACTAGTATAGTGAGGGACCCAAGATACTTCCCTGAGGAACTTCACTAGTATAGTGAGGGACCCAAGATACTTCCCTAAGGAACTTCACTAGTATAGTGAGGGACCCAAGGTACTTCCCTAAGGAACTTCACAAGTATAGTGAGGGACCCAAGGTACTTCCCTGAGGAACTTCACAAGTATAGTGAGGGACCCAAGGTACTTCCCTGAGGAACTTCACAAGTATAGTGAGGGACCCAAGGTACTTCCCTGAGGAACTTCACATGATCTTATTAAGAGAGATTCTGATTCTTTGCACTTAGCTTCATCAATCTGTTTCCTACGGATTCCATTCTAATATTTTTTTCAGAGCGTGTTGCACTTCCAAAAGACCCCTGGCTGTCTTCAAGACCCCTGGCTGTCTTCAAGACCCCTGGCTGTCTTCAAGACCCCTGGCTGTCTTCAAGACCCCTGGCTGTCTTCAAGACCCCTGGCTGTCTTCAAGACCCCTGGCTGTCTTCAAGACCCCTGGCTGTCTTCAAGACCCCTGGCTGTCTTCAAGACCCCTGGTTGTCTTCAAGACCCTTGGCTGTCTTCAAGACCCCTGGCTGTCTTCAAGACCCCTGGCTGTCTTCAAGACCCCTGGCTGTCTTCAAGACCCCTGGCTGTCTTCAAGACCCCTGGCTGTCTTCAAGACCCCTGGCTGTCTTCAAGCAGGCACTGGACGGTCACCTAAAGTCGGCACCTGACCAGCCGGGCTGTGACTCGTACGTTGGATTGCGTGCGGCCGGCAACAACAGCCTGGTTGATCAGGCCCTGATCCACCATGAGGCCTGGTCACAGACCGGGCCGCGGGGGCTTTGACCCTCGAAACCCTCTCCAGGTAAACTCCAGGTAACTCACTATGCTGAGTTTTATTTGTAAGCTTCAAGATACCATCCCAGTGCAATTTCCACCTCTATACTTGGATCATAACTGATCAGTAAGATATATTAAACTAGTTTTGGTCGCGAAGGATCCCTCGAAACAAGACTGGTACCTGTATGGGATTAAGATTTCATTTAGGTACTTGTTGACGTGAACATTGTGCTCGTTACTGAGCTACAGATGACTCGTTTTTCTGACAGGTCTCTTAAGTTACTCTTGTCGTTACATCAACTATTTTCTTGAATTCCTCCTTTCCTTAATCTTTTCTTCTTTCATTTATTTTTCTTCTTCTTTATTATTCTTAGTCTTCTTCTTCTTCTTCTTCTTCTTCTTCTTCTTCTTCTTCTTCTTCTTCTTCTTCTTCTTCTTCTTCTTCTTCTTCTTATTATTATTATTATTATTATTATTATTATTATTATTATTATTATTATTATTATTATTAGGGTGACGTATAGAAGAAGAATCACATTCACCATCATTCAGACAGTCGCTATTATATCCACAGGGAACACTGAACCAGTATGATACACAACATGGGGTGTGGGAGGCATTCAGGTTTGATCTATGGAAGGCCAAATAGCTCAAAATCCTTGGAACAAGAGCCATTCACCAGTAATAAGACCCCCTTATCCCTTGGGTCGTGTGACAGGTTGAGTTGAACTCAGGAAATAGATTTTGGGATTTTTAATCGCATCTGGGATTTTTTTTTCAAAACATGTAAGTATATATTCATTTAGGTACAATACACATAAATACATAGGTAGAATGTGTGTAAATTACAAGGACAACCCCCCCAAAAAAGGTCAAAATAACTGATTTTCATTAGGATCCTTACTTATTTCCAGGGAAAGGTCTCGGTCAGATGACCAAACACTCCAGCTCTGAGTCACATATGACTAAGACCGGCGTCAGGAAACACTTGTCCTGTTTCCTGACAAATCTTACCTTACTTATTTCCATTATATTCGCTGAGTAAAGCACTAGATATACACACTGCCAGCCTTCACTCACCAGTAAGTCGTGAGTAAGTGAGTACACGTCCACTCATACCACCAATGAGTCCAATCTCTGTCGCTCTCTGTCACCAACTGTGCAGTCACACTGGAGTGTTCGTCTCTATTCTTCGTGTTTATGAACCTCTGACAATTCTTACTCAATTGGGATTGGTCGTCAGGATGCATCCTGGAGACCATATTGGTCCTCCTGAGTCCCGACCCACCAATGGTAGCCTTGAAGTCATTCAGACAGACACACCCCCTGTGTGTACACACGTACCAACGTACTCAGACAGATGTATGCTACTCCCCTTGTTGCTAGCTGTGCCACACCTGCCTGTATACACATCTGGGGATCAAGGTCACATGTTCCATCAGGCACCATTATGACATAACGTTAACACATATCCGTCCTCACTCGACAATGACAACAGGAACACTCTGTCACACAGAACTGACAACAGGAACACTGTCACACACAACTGACAACAGGAACACTGTCACACAGAACTGACAACAGGAACACTGTCACAGAACTGACAACAGGAACACTCTGTCACACAGAACTGACAACAGGAACACTGTCACACAGAACTGACAACAGGAACACTGTCACAGAACTGACAACAGGAACACTCTGTCACACAGAACTGACAACAGGAACACTGTCACACAGAATTGACAACATGAACACTCTGTCACACAGAACTGACAACAGGAACACTGTCACACACAACTGACAACAGGAACACTCTGTCACAGAACTGACAAGACAACAGGAACACTCTGTCACAGAACTGACAAGACAACAGGAACAGTGTCACACAGAACTGACAACAGGAACACTCTGTCACACAGAACTGACAACAGGAATACTCTGTCACACAGAACTGACAACAGGAACACTCTGTCACACAGAACTGACAACAGGAACACTGTCACACACAACTGACAACAGGAACACTGTCACACACAACTGACAACAGGAACACTCTGTCACACACAACTGACAACAGGAACACTCTGTCACACACAACTGACAACAGGAACACTCTGTCACACACAACTGACAACAGGAACACTCTGTCACACACAACTGACAACAGGAACACTGTCACACACAACTGACAACAGGAGCACTCTGTCACACACAACTGACAACAGGAACACTCTGTCACACACAACTGACAACAGGAACACTCTGTCACACACAACTGACAACAGGAACACTGTCACACACAACTGACAACAGGAACACTCTGTCACACACAACTGACAACAGGAACACTCTGTCACACACAACTGACAACAGGAACACTGTCACACACAACTGACAACAGGAACACTCTGTCACACAGAACTGACAACAGGAACACTCTGTCACACAGACCTGACAACAGGAACACTCTGTCACACAGACCTGACAACAGGAACACTGTCACACAGAACTGACAACAGGAACACTGTCACACACAACTGACAACAGGAACACTGTCACACACAACTGACAACAGGAACACTCTGTCACACACAACTGACAACAGGAACACTGTCACACACAACTGACAACAGGAACACTCTGTCACACACAACTGACAACAGGAACACTGTCACACACAACTGACAACAGGAACACTTGTCACACACAACTGACAACAGGAACACTGTCACACACAACTGACAAAAAAAAGAGGACTACAACTTTAAGTTTAAAACCGATATTCTGCATTCTATAACCATCCTGTGAATGGTAGTCAACACAGACACACAGTGGGTCCAGGGACTGTACCTCAACATTGCAGAGGCCCACAACGGGTCAAGATACAGTGGCATTGAACTGTGCAGACATTAACTCGTTTATAAAATCTTGCATGCAGTTATATAAGTTTTTTATATTACGTTGACTAGTTTAAGTAGTTATGAGTTATTTTTAACAAGCAGGACAAGGATATTTTTTTACATAGGAGAGAGAAGGTTATCACGGCGTTTCGGTCCGACTTGGACCGAAACGTCTATATATACTGGCTCCCTCATGAGAGTGAGGGAGCAGCCTGACAGTAGTGATATCTAAGTGTCTGCTTATGTTGCTGGGTGCAACATAGACATGTGGCTCCACCTGCATGATGACTGGTGTCAGTCTGGTGTCAGTCTGGTGTCAGTCCCAGGTTAAACTCATTTGAAGACTTTCAAAGTCTTCACTCTACTCTCTCCTAAAGTGTTACTTGGCAACACCACCCACTAAAGTGTTACTTGGCAACACCACCCACTAAAGTGTTACTTGGCAACACCACCCACTAAAGTGTTACTTGGCAACACCACCCACTAAACTGTTACTTGGCAACACCACCCACTAAACTGTTACTTGGTAACACCACCCACTAAACTGTTACTTGGCAACACCACCCACTAAACTGTTACTTGGCAACACCACCCACTAAACTGTTACTTGGCAACACCACCCACTAAAGTGTTACTTGGCAACACCACCCACTAAAGTGTTACTTGGCAACACCACCCACTAAACTGTTACTTGGCAACACCACCCACTAAACTGTTACTTGGCAACACCACCCACTAAACTGTTACTTGGCAACACCACCCACTAAACTGTTACTTGGCAACACCACCCACTAAACTGTTACTTGGCAACACCACCCACTAAACTGTTACTTGGTAACACCACCCACTAAACTGTTACTTGGCAACACCACCCACTAAAGTGTTACTTGGCAACACCACCCACTAAACTGTTACTTGGCAACACCACCCACTAAAGTGTTACTTGGCAACACCACCCACTAAAGTGTTACTTGGCAACACCACCCACTAAACTGTTACTTGGCAACACCGCCCACTAAACTGTTACTTGGCAACACCACCCACTAAAGTGTTACTTGGCAACACCACCCACTAAACTGTTACTTGGCAACACCACCCACTAAACTGTTACTTGGCAACACCACCCACTAAAGTGTTACTTGGCAACACCACCCACTAAAGTGTTACTTGGCAACACCACCCACTAAACTGTTACTTGGCAACACCGCCCACTAAACTGTTACTTGGCAACACCACCCACTAAACTGTTACTGGCAACACCACCCACTAAACTGTTACTTGGTAACACCACCCACTAAACTGTTACTTGGCAACACCACCCACTAAAGTGTTACTTGGCAACACCACCCACTAAACTGTTACTTGGCAACACCACCCACTAAAGTGTTACTTGGCAACACCACCCACTAAAGTGTTACTTGGCAACACCACCCACTAAACTGTTACTTGGCAACACCGCCCACTAAACTGTTACTTGGCAACACCACCCACTAAAGTGTTACTTGGCAACACCACCCACTAAACTGTTACTTGGCAACACCACCCACTAAACTGTTACTTGGCAACACCACCCACTAAAGTGTTACTTGGCAACACCACCCACTAAAGTGTTACTTGGCAACACCACCCACTAAACTGTTACTTGGCAACACCGCCCACTAAACTGTTACTTGGCAACACCACCCACTAAAGTGTTACTTGGCAACACCACCCACTAAACTGTTACTTGGCAACACCACCCACTAAACTGTTACTTGGCAACACCACCCACTAAAGTGTTACTTGGCAACACCACCCACTAAACTGTTACTTGGCAACACCGCCCACTAAACTGTTACTTGGCAACACCACCCACTAAACTGTTACTTGGCAACACCACCCACTAAAGTGTTACTTGGCAACACCACCCACTAAACTGTTACTTGCAACACCACCCACTAAACTGTTACTTGGCAACACCACCCACTAAAGTGTTACTTGGCAACACCACCCACTAAAGTGTTACTTGGCAACACCACCCACTAAACTGTTACTTGGCAACACCACCCACTAAAGTGTTACTTGGCAACACCACCCACTAAACTGTTACTTGGCAACATCACCCACTAAAGTGTTACTTGGCAACACCGCCCACTAAAGTGTTACTTGTCAACACCACCCACTAAACTGTTACTTGGCAACAATTTAAAGAGCTGTAACAAAGGAACATTAAAATTATAGGTCACACTCGAGTTAAGGGTAACTGAAGCTGGAACTTAAATGTAGAGAAATTCTGGGTTATAATAATAATAATAATAATAATAATAATAATAATAATAATAATAATAATAAAAAATAATAATAATAATAATAATAATAATAATAATAATAATAATAAAAATAATAATAATAATAATAATAATAATAATAATAATAATAATAATAATAAAAATAATAATAATAATACACTGATAGGTGTATATCTGTGTATTTGTTAAGAGTTAAATACTTGTTTTAGGGTTGTGTGTGTGTGTGTGTGTGTGTGTGTGTGTGTGTGTGTGTGTGTGTGTGTGTGTGTGAGGGCATTGCTGTTGTGTTGGTCAGTAAGTCACCCGCTGTTTCTGTGACTGACTCCTGCCCACCTCTGTCCACTAGGCACTGTCCACCAGACACTGTCCACTAGACTCCCCTGTCCACTAGGCACCCCTATCCACCAGACACTGTCCATTAGACACCCTTGTCCTGCAGACACTGTCCACCAGACACCGTCCACTAGCCACCCCTGTCCAGCAGACACCCCTGTTGCACCAGACACTGTCCACCAGACACCCCTGTGCACCAGACACTGTGCACCAGACACCAATGAGCACCAGACACTGTCCACCAGACACCGTCCACTAGCCACCCCTGTCCACCAGACACCCCTGTGCACCAGACACTGTCCACCAGACACCCCTGTGCACCAGACACTGTGCACCAGACACTGTCTCGCACACATAAGGTTGAAGGTCGATCTACTAACTTTTTCTCATGGCAAGACTGCGTCTGTGTTCACATGTGTGTGTTTTACCAGTGTGCACATTTTTGTGTACGTGTACATTTGTGTGTGTATTTGTACTCTCCTATATGTGGTTGCTGGGGGTCGATTCTCCTGACCCTGCCTCTCAAACTGGCATCGTGAGCCCTAACATACCTATTCTTAAAGCTATGTAGGGATTCTCCAGCTGGCTCCTCTCCCTGTCTACGCTAAGGCTGAAAAAGTATTTCCTAACATTTCTGCGATTCATCCTTTTTTTTTTTTTTACTTCTTTGTGCCCTTATGTACCTGTTTCCAGCCTTTCGAGCAGCCTGTCCTTATTCTCCCTATTAATTCATCTCAGTATTTGTATATTGTTATAGGCCCTTGTGTCCTCTAATGCCCTCAGGGGTAACTCTTATAGTTTCTCCTCATAGCTTATACCATTTAACTAAAAAAATCCACGGAACGGGTGAGGTTTGAACCTCATCTCTCGTTACAAACCTCTGTGTTTTCTTTTTTGACATCCTTGATCAGTCGTGGGTTCCTTACTTATCTTGTCTGAGATGTTGTGCATTCTATGATCATCCAGATTATTGTATGTCCTGTGCAGTAATTTGTAAATAAAGATTTGTATATGTATCTTTACGTGTTTTGTTCTTGTTCTTGTTTTAGTGCATTTCCGTGTCTTCCCTGTCATTCCTCCCTGCTGCTCCTCTAGCTTTTGTTTCAGTCTCTTGTGGACGTGGAGTACCGAGTCGATAGGCTTCATACTGTCCAAAATATGCACTCCACACATCCCCTTCTGTCTCTTGTCTCACGTCTGTCACCTTGTCAGGGGCATCAAGCGGGTCTGTGAGACAAGGTTTTCCATTTCTCATATTATTATTGTTGATATTTATGAATCCGCTCCTTTTCAGGTTCTCCACCATTCTTCTGATTATTCTCTCCATAACCTTACATACTATGCACGTCAGTGACACTGGGCTGCCTGTCTGCCCCTTTTCCTAAATATTGGGACCACGTTTACTGTCTTCCACATCTCTGGCAGGTATCCTGTATCAAGTGACTTGTTGAAGATTTCAACTATCGTTTTGGAACCCGTGGACGGGGATTAATTTACCCCACTACCTTCCAGGTATCTACCTCAGTCAATGGTTTATTTACTTTTTCTCGTGTTGTGTGAATTGTATCCAGTTATGGTTGGTGACTTTTTTCTCTCTGATTCTCAATCACTATCTCTGTTTCCTCCGAGAATATCTTCTTAAATCTTAGGTGTGGTTTCTCTCAGACTTGTTTTTGGTCACTTGTCAACTCCTGTCATTATATCAGTTTTATTATCTGGTCTTCTGTTTTGATCGTCCTTCTCATGTGATTGTACAGCGATTTTGATTCAGCTTTAGGTTTCAGTCCTTTGACTTTCTCAGTTGTCGCTCAGTCTCTCTGTTTTGCTCCTGTTCTCTGCTGTGTATTATTTTCCCCACTCTTGTACTTTTTGCTTTTAATTCTCTGCGCCTCAGAGTGAACCACAGGCTGTCGGGTTCACTCCATTCTTACCATTTTATCTTCTCCTGGGTAAGGATTTTTATTTTTCCTTCGGGCTCTGTCCTGCTATATAATTCCTTTTTCATTGAACTGCATTCAGGAAGAGTCTCATGCCCCGTGTACTGTCCTCTTTTGAAATCTTATTCCTTCTTATAAGTGTAATGTTTCTCACTATGCTTACTTTTACAAGATACTTGAACCTCAGGACTGCTGCGTCACCTGCGTCCTCACAAATTCTGGTTCAGAAACGTCAGCTTTGCTTTCGTTAAATACTGGGACCAACTTTGCTAGTTCATTTCCTCCACTCTCTCTCTCTCTCTCTCTCTCTCTCTCTCTCTCTCTCTCTCTCTCTCTCTCTCTCTCTCTCTCTCTCTCTCTCTGGTTGTATCCTTAACATGTTGACACACAGTTTTCCATCGTCGTCTTAGCTCTATGTTTCCAGTCCCCCGTGTGACTCCCAGTTCTCCTAGTGGTTAAAATCTCCCATGATCAGTAGCTGTGAATTGGTTATTGCTCTTGCCTCTATTGTTGTGTGTGTGTGTGTGTGTGTGTGTGTGTGTGTGTGTGTGTGTGTGTGTGTGTGTGTGTACTCACCTAGCTGTGGTTGCAGGAGTCGATTCATAGCTCCTGGCCTCCGCCTCTTCACTGGTCGCTACTAAGTCCACTCTTTCCCTGCTCCATGAGTTTTATCGAACCTCTTCTTACAGCTGTATATGGATCCTGCCACAACACCATGACTGAAGAAATACTTCCTAACATCACTGTGATTCATCTGAGTCTTCAACTTCCAATGTGTCCCCTTGTTGCTGTGTCCCATCTCTGGCACATTCTGTCTCTGTCCACCTTGTCAATTCCTCTCAGTATCTTATATGTCGTTATCATGTCCCCCCTATCTCTCCTGTCCTCCAGTGTCGTCAGGTCGATTTCCCTTAACCTCTCCTCGTAGGACATACCCCTTAGCTCCGAGACTAGTCTTGTTGCAAACCTTTGCACTTTATCTAGCTTATTTACGTGCTTGGCTGGATATGGGTTCCAAACTGGTGCTGCATACTCCAGTATGGGCCTAACGTACACAGTGTACAGGGTCCTGAACGATTCTTTATTAAGATGTCGGAATGCTGTTCTTAGGTTTGCTAGGCGCCCATATGCTGCAGCAGTTATTTGGTTGATGTGCGCCTCAGGAGATGTGCCTGGTGTTATACTCACCCCAAGATCTTTTTCCTTGATTGAGGTTTGTAGTCTCTGGCCCCCTAGACTGTACTCCGTTTGCGGTCTTCTTTGCCCTCCCCAATCTTCATGACTTTGCACTTGGTGGGGTTGAACTCCAGGAGCCAATTGCTGGACTAGGCTTGCAGCTTGTCCAGATCCCTTTGTAGTTCTGCCTGGTCCTCGTCCGATTGAATTCTTCTCATCAACTTCACATCATCTGCAAACAGGGACACTTCGGAGTCTATTCCTTCCGTCATGTCGTTCACAAATACCAGAAACAGCACCGGTCCTAGGACTGACCCCTGTGGAACCCCACTCGTCACAGGCGCCCACTCTGACACCTCACCACGTACCATGACTCGCTGTTGTCTTCCTGACAGGTATTCCCTGATCCATTGTAGTGCCTTCCCTGTTATCCCTGCCTGGTCCTCCAGCTTCTGCACTAATATCTTGTGTGTGTGTGTGTGTGTGTGTGTGTGTGTGTGTGTGTGTGATGCGGGAGTTACATATAAGAGGGAGGATGGCGCTCATGAGGAAATAATTGCTTAATAACGGCCATGTGGACCCGGCCTTTGGTCTCCCATTGAACCAGTGACCCTACAGTACAGACCCCCTCCCCCTCCCTCCCACCCTCCCCCTCCATCCTTCCCTTCCCCTCCTTCCCCTCCTCATATGATTCCTCTACGGGTTTAGCTCTTATAATAATAACAACAATAACAAAAAACAACAACAACAACAATAATAATAATAATAATAATAATAATAATAATAATAATAATAATAATATCTTTATTTACTACAAGTAGTACATGAAAGGTAGGAAAATGCTCTGTATAACAAGTGGCTTTCTATATAGTAGTATGTCATTGGTGTCAGCTATGGTCTGTATAAGTTGCATCATGTACTTGTATAAATAAATTATTATTATTATTATTATTAAATGGATAATGAAACGAGTACTCTAGGAGGCCTACTGGCCTATGCTTTATGTTACCTGGAGTTTACCTGGAGAGAATTCCAGGGGTCAACGCCCCCGCGGCCTGGTTAGGTTTGAGTTGTTGTAAGATGGGGAGTTAAACACACGTGAGGCACCTGGGTATTTGTATTTAAAAAAGCCACCGGATGGCGAAACGTCTCCAAATAAAAGTATACACGTGTTGTATATCAATGGTATACAGAACTAAAAAGATGATGTGTATATTTCTGCAGTTTCCAGGTTATATTCTTTTATTGTGTTGATAAAGTCTCTGGAGGGCGAAACGTCTACAGGTAAAGATACAAAGATATTGCACATGTGTCTAAGATTTCACATTCAGGTGTTTACAGGTGTCTAGTTTTACACAGGACAGGAGAGACCTTGTTGGACCCTAATGGAAATAACTTAAGGACCCCAATGGAAATAACTTAAGGACCCCAATGGAAATAACTTAAGGACCCCAATGGAAATAACTTAAGGACCCCAATGGAAATAACTTAAGGACCCCAATGGAAATAACTTAAGGACCCCAATGGAAATAACTTAAGGACCCCAATGGAAATAACTTAAGGACCCCAATGGAAATAACTTAAGGACACCAATGGAAATAACTTAAGGACACCAATGGAAATAACTTAAGGACCCCAATGGAAATAAGTCACTTTGTCTGACTTTCTTGGGTTATCCTGGGTAATCTACATATATAGATCATAACTTAAGAAGAACATAAAAACATAAAAAAGAAACCATACCACGGGTGGGGTTCAAACCCGCGATCAGAGAGTCTCATAACTCCAGACCGTCGCGGGTTCTAACCCCACCCGTGGTATGGTTTGTTTGCAATCGTGTCATTACGATTTCGTGAGTCATAAGAAAGAAGGAACACTGCAGCAGGCCTACTGGCCCATTCTAGGCCCATGTAACTATGTATATCTGTACCTAAATAACTTACTTAGCTGTAATGCCAGTTGAGAAGAGGAAGGGGTGGTTTTGACAGGGACCTGCCTTGTATGGGCCAGTAGGCCTTCTGCAGTGTTCCTCCATTCTTATGTTCTTATGCTTTTAACGTTACTTTGGGTTCAAACATAATAAATACCACAAACGAAAGTATATATGATATGATATCAATGATATGAGGCTCGACTAACAGCGCACTCGCCTCACACACTAAGTGTTCGTGGTTTAATCCCCGCCACGGGTGGGAACGTTGGGCATGTTTCCTTACATAAGAACATAAGAAAGAAGGAACACTGCAGCAGGCCTACTGGCCCATGCGAGGCAAGTCCAAGGCTTCCACCGACTTAAGCCAATGCCCCGACCCAGCCAGTGTTAGTCACTTTACACCTGCTGTCCATGTTCACCTAGCAGTAAGTAGGTACCTGGGTATAAGTCACCTACACCTGCTGTCCCTGTTCATCTAGCAATAAGTAGGTACCTGTGTGTTAGTGGACTGGTGTGGGTGGCATCCTGGGGGACAAGATTAAAGGACCACAATGGAAATAAGACAGACAGTCCTCGATGACCCACTGATTTTCTTGGGTTATCCTGGGTGGCTAACCCTCCCTACCCTGGGTTATCCTGGCTAGCTAACCCTCCCTACCCTGGGTTATCCTGGCTAGCTAACCCTCCCTACCCTGGGTAGCTAACCTTCCTTACCCTGGGTTATCCTGGGTGGCTAACCCTCCCTACCCTGGGTTATCCTGGGTGGCTAACCCTCCCTACCCTGGGTTATCCTGGCTAGCTAACCCTCCCTACCCTGGGTTATCCTGGGTGGCTAACCCTCCCTACCTTGGGTTATCCTGGGTGGCTAACCCTCATTACCCTGAGTTATCTTGGGTGACTAACCCTCCCTACCCTTTGTTATCCTGGGTGGCTAACCCTCCCTACCCTGGGTTATCCTGGCTGGATAACCCTCCCTACCTTGGGTTATCCTGGCTGGCTAACCCTCCCTACCCTGGGTTATCCTGGCTGGCTAACCCTCCCTACCCTGGGTTATCCTGGCTTGCTAACCCTCCCTACCCTGGGTTATCCTGGCTAGCTAACCCTCCCTACCCTGGGTTTTCCTGGGTGGCTAACCCTCCCTACCCTGGGTGGCTAACCCTCCTTACCCTGGGTTATCCTGGGTGGCTAACCCTCCCTACCCTGGGTTATCCTGGCTGGCTAACCCTCCCTACCCTGGGTTATCCTGGCTGGCTAACCCTCCCTACCCTGGGTTATCCTGGCTGGCTAACCCTCCCTACCCTGGGTTATCCTGGCTGGCTAACCCTCCCTACCCTGGGTTATCCTGGCTGGCTAACCCTCCTACCCTGGGTTATCCTGGCTGGCTAACCCTCCCTACCCTGGGTTATCCTGGCTGGCTAACCCTCCCTACCCTGGGTTATCCTGGCTGGCTAACCCTCCCTACCCTGGGTTATCCTGGCTGGCTAACCCTCCCTACCCTGGGTTATCCTGGCTGGCTAACCCTCCCTACCCTGGGTTATCCTGGCTGGCTAACCCTCCCTACCCTGGGTTATCCTGGCTGGCTAATCCTCCCTACCCCGTGTTAAAAATCGAAACAAAATCTTATATTTTCTTAACAAAAGATAAGTAAGATTATTCATGTACAGGAGTACACAAATACAGTTACATAAATTATCATACATAACAACATATGTGTAGATTATCTAGGATAACTAAAGAAAAGTCATACAATATCTCAGTACCCAACGTTATCCCTCTGAGGTTGTTATCCCTCCGCGGTTATTATCATTACAATGTTATTATTCCTCGGGAATTAATAATTCGAATAAAGTCCGTCTTGTCCAGTATTGGCCGGGATCTTGGTACAGTTTTGAGGACTTTTTTGTACTGTTGGTATACGTGAAGTCTCCTTTATATAATCCGGGAGTAAACTCAAGTAACGAATACTTATTTCAGCTGAAACTTTTGCACCATAGATAAGAAACGAATAGCAAATACGATATGAAATTCAGCTGTAACGTGTAGCAGGGACGTGCATCACTTTTTTTTAGATTAGTTTGTCTTAGTTAACATTTTCTTTTAAAGATTTAAAAGAAAACGAATCCTTATTTAACAGTAACTAATGTAATTTAGTTGACTGGTTCCCATGCATGCGCATTGGCTGTTAAAAGATAGGATTTCTTCGGATTTTTAACCCAGGAGGGTTAGCCACCCAGGATAACCCAAGAAAGTCAGTGCGTCATCGAGGACTGTCTGTCTTATTTCCATTGGGGTCCTTAATCTTGTCCCCCAGGATGCGACCCACACCAGTCGACTAACAACCCAGGTACCTATTTGCTGCTAGGTGAACATGACAACAGGTGTAAGGAAACACGTCGAAATGTTTCCACCCGCCGGGAATCGAACCCAGGCCCTCCGTGTGTGAAGCGAGACCTCAAGCCACCAGGCCACCGGGCCACAGTCAATCAGCTATGTCAGTCTAAGGAAAACACACGTCTGACTTTTGCTCTATATCAACTGACTTGTTGAGGATTTTTGGAAGTTTACACAGTATTAACAGTATTGTCCCCTTGTTGCTGTGTCCCATCTCTGGAACATTCTGTCTATGTCCACCTTGTCAATTTCTCTCAGTATTTTATATGTCATTATCATGTCCCCCTATCTCTCCTGTCCTCCAGTGTCGTCAGGTCGATTTCCCTTAACCTCTCCTCATAGGACATACCCCTTAGCTCCGGGACTAGTCGTGTTACAAACCTTTGCCCTTTCTATAGTTTCTTTATGTGCTTGGCTAGGTGTGAGTTCCAAACTGGTGCTGCATACTCCAATATGGGCGTAAGGTACACAGTGTACAGGGTCTTGAACGATTCCTTATTGAGATGTTGAAATGCTGTTCTTAGGTTTGCTAGGCGCCTGTATGGTCCAGCAGTTATTTGGTTGATGTGCGCCTCAGGAGATGTGCCTGGTGTTATACTCACCCCAATATATTTTTCCTTGAGTGAGGTTTGTAGTCTCTGGCCCCCTAGACTGTACTCCGTCTGCGGTCTTCTTTGCTCTTCCCCAATCTTCATGATTTTGCACTTGGTGGGGTTGAACTCCAGGAGTCAATTGCTGGACCAGGCTTGCAGCCTGTCCAGATCCATTTGTAGTTCTGCCTGGTCCTCGTCCGATTGAATTCTTCTCATCAACTTCACATCATCTGCAAACAGAGACACTTCGGAATCTATTCCTTCCGTCATGCATTCACAAATACCAGAAACAGCACCGGTCCTGTGTCTGTCTGTGTGTGCGAGATAGTTATTGTGTGTATGGCTTTGATTGGCTATGTCGACCTCAGAAGGACTATTTCTGGTTAGTGTCAGTGTAGAGGTCAATAACCAACGAGTCAATTAGTGCTAGGCAATGGTGTCCGTGTTTTACATGTGTGTTATTCACAAAGGCTTGCGATATATCATCGTTTTGCAATTACATCTTACACTGAGCCACATGTCTATGGTGCATCCAACAAAATAAGCAGACTCTTGGATGTCACCACCGCCCGCCTCCGGCTGGGTTACAAGTATCTTTGGCAGGTTAAATCACCACCACCAGATGTAGACCAAACAAAATGTAAACTTTGTCAGTTGGACTATTGTCACACCCTGCGTCATTATGTACTGGAGTGCGACAAAATTAATGAATTCAGAGACAACTCACTCAGAAATGTTCAAGATATGTCAAAGTATTTTATCCACAGTGGTATATTACAGACCATTCTGGAAAAATACCCTGACTTTGCTCCCTGTAAATAAAGCATTGCTACGTGTGTGTGTGTGTGTGTGTGTGTGTGTGTGTGTGTGTGTGTGTGTGTGTGCGTGTTGAGTGCCTTTTTATCCTGTGCACATGTCGATTGAAGGCTGGGCCTGTTGTGTGTGCGTGTGTGTGTATGTATATATGTGTGTGTATGTGTATGTGTGTGTGTGTATGTGTATATGTAAGTGTGTATGTGTGACCCAACAATAAAATTTGCACCAAGAACTCATTACAGTTGTGACCAGGTGTAGACTAGTGAAGTGTTCATTGCGTTATAATTTGTTCATGATTGTAACCATGTATAAACGTAAGTAAGTAAATTTACTTACATGTTTCATTACCTTTGTAACTTGTGAGTTCATTACCTTTGTAGCTTGTTAGTTCATTACCTTTGTAACTTGCTCAGCTATCATAACTTTGGGGTCCAGTCCCTGGACCCATTATGTACCTCTGTAATCTTTTGACTACCTCCCACAGGATGGGTATGGTGTGTATAATAAAGATATCAAACTAACTAACTGTTACACACGCATACACATCCACAAACAAACACACACACACACACACACACACACACACACACACACACATATATATATATATATATATATATATATATATATATATATATATATATATATATATATATATATATATAATGTGTGTGTGTTGTACGGGACCGCATCATGGTGAGCCAGAACTACATGACGCCTTAAACCACATGACCACCCAATCCTACAAAAATGGCGTAGCCAGCAGAGCTAGCTGTTTTACCGCCATCCGAGGACATACGGTGTTGTGGGAACTTCTAGGCTAATTTCATTCTCCTCCCTGTTTGGTGTACTAGTCCACGAGCAGCATATATATATTATTGTAACCATGAAAGAGTTGTATTGATCAATAACAACACTGCCAGTGGTTAAAGGAGAGAGTGATCACTCCCATTTTTTTTATACCACACAGACGGAAGATGTGATGGACAGAGACGACAGATGGTATGGACAGGGAAGACAGATGGCATGGACAGGGAAGACAGATGGTATGGACAGGGAAGACAGACGGGATGGACAGGGAAGACAGATGGTATGAACAGGGAAGACAGATGGCATGGACAAGGAAGACAGATGGCATGGACAGAGACGACAGATGGGATGGACAGAGACGACAGATGGGATGGACAGGGAAGACAGATGGTATGGACAAGGAAGACAGATGGTATGGACAGAGACAACAGATGGGATGGACAGGAAAGACAAATGGGATGGACAGAGACGACAGATGGGATGGACAGGGAAGACAGATGGTATGAACAGGGAAGACAGATGGCATGGACAAGGAAGACAGATGGCATGGACAGGGAAGACAGATGGGATGGACAAGGAAGACAGATGGTATGGATAAGGAAGACAGATGGAATGGACAGGGAAGACAGATGGGATTGACAGGGAAGACAGATGGGATGGACAGGGAAGACAGATGGGAATGACAAGGAAGACAGATGGGATGGACAAGGAAGACAGATGTCATGGACAGGGAAGACAGATGGGATCGACAAGGAAGACAGATGGGATGGACAGGGAAGACAGATGGGATTGACAGGGAAGACAGATGGGATGGACAGGGAAGACAGATGGGATGGACAGGGAAGACAGATGGGATGGACAAGGAAGACAGATGGGATGGACAAGGAAGACAGATGGGATGGACAGGGAAGACAGATGGGATGGACAGGGAAGACAGATGGGATGGACAAGGAAGACAGATGGGATGGACAAGGAAGACAGATGGGATGGACAGGGAAGACAGATGGGATGGACAAGGAAGACAGATGGGATGGACAAGGAAGACAGATGGGATGGACAAGGAAGACAGATGGGATGGACAAGGAAGACAGATGGGATTGACAGGGAAGACAGATGGGATTGACAGGGAAGACAGATGGGATGAACAGGGAAGACAGATGGGATGGACAGGGAAGACAGATGGGATGGACAGAGAAGACAGATGGGATGGACAAGGAAGACAGATGGGATGGACAAGGAAGACAGATGGGATGGACAAGGAAGACAGATGGGATGGACAGGGAAGACAGATGGGATGGACAGGGAAGACAGATGGGATGGACAAGGAAGACAGATGGGATGGACAAGGAAGACAGATGGGATGGACAAGGAAGACAGATGGGATGGACAAGGAAGACAGATGGGATGGACAAGGAAGACAGATGGGATGGACAAGGAAGACAGATGGGATGGACAGGGAAGACAGATGGGATGGACAGGGAAGACAGATGGGATGGACAAGGAAGACAGATGGGATTGACAAGGAAGACAGATGGGATGGACAAAAAAAATATTGAATAGACGTTATTCAATAATGAGAGAATGGGAGTGATCACTGTCTCCCTTTATCACTGGGAGTGATCACTGTCTCCCTTTATCACTGGGAGTGATCACTGTCTCCCTTTACCACTGGGAGTGATCACTGTCTCCCTTTATCACTGGGAGGGATCCCTGTCTCCCTTTATCACTGGGAGGGATCCCTGTCTCCCTTTACCACTGGGAGGGATCACTGTCTCCCTTTATCACTGGGAGGGATCCCTGTCTCCCTTTACCACTGGGAGTGATCACTGTCTCCCTTTACCACTGGGAGGGATCACTCTCTCCCTTTACCACTGGGAGGGATCACTGTCTCCCTTTACCACTGGGAGGGATCACTCTCTCCCTTTACCACTGGGAGGGATCACTGTCTCCCTTTACCACTGGGAGTGATCACTGTCTCCCTTTACCACTGGGAGGGATCACTGTCTCCCTTTATCACTGGGAGGGATCACTGTCTCCCTTTATCACTGGGAGGGATCCCTGTCTCCCTTTATCACTGGGAGGGATCACTGTCTCCCTTTATCACTGGGAGTGATCACTGTCTCCCTTTATCACTGGGAGGGATCACTGTCTCCCTTTATCACTGGGAGGGATCACTGTCTCCCTTTGTCACTGGGAGGGATCACTGTCTCCCTTTATCACTGGGAGGGATAACTGTCTCCCTTTATCACTGAGACTCCCGAGGACGTCACTGGGAGGGATCACTGTCTCCCTTTACCACTGGGAGGGATCCCTTTATCACTGGGAGGGATAACTGTCTCCCTTTATCACTGAGACTCCCGAGGACGCTGTCTTCCTTTATCCCTGGGAGGGATCACTGTCTCCCTTTACCACTGAGACTTCAGAGGACGCTGAGACTCCAGACGACGCTGAAACTCCAGACGACGCTGAAACTCCAGACGACGCTGAAACTCCAGACGACGCTGAGCCTCCAGACGACGGCGGGATTCCACCAACTCCTCTGTAAGAGTCTCAATTGCGTCATTTTAACTAAAAGTTTCCTCCATGTACTCAGAGTCCCAATTGAGAGACTTCAGTCGTTGGGAGTCAAAGTCCTTTTTGAGGTCCACAATTGTCTTTTGATATTGAGACATTTTCCGGTAGTGAGACTGGAGCTCCTTCGTAAGAGTCTCAATTGCGTTGTTTTACCTAAATATTTGTTCCATGTACTCGGAGTCCCGAGTTAGAGACTTCAGTCGCTCGGAGTCCAACTCCTTTTTGAGGTCCACAATTGTCTTTTGATATTGAGACTCTTGATTTTCCATTTTCCGGTAGTGAGACTGGAGCTCCTTCGTAAGAGTCTCAATGGCTTCATTCTTAATATATATCTGTTCGAGGTACTGAGACTCTCGATTTCGAAACTCACGATTCTCAGATTCACATTCCTTTGTAAGGTTTGCAAGTGTTTTAGTGTGGATGTAAATGTCTTTCAGGTATTTGTTGGTCTTTCTTCGGTATTTTTTATCACGATGCACATTTTTGTGCTGAATGATGAAGTAGACATCCTGGTAAAACTTTTCTTGAAGGTGGAGATTTTGCTCTAGCATCCCGCTATAATATTTCTCCTGTTTATAAAGTTTTTTTAATTCTTTTATTTTATTTTCAGTTGTTTTGGTACGCTTTGACCCTCCTTCTTTGTGTTTGGTGCCATTGGTAAATGTAGTACGAATTGTCCGAATCTACCGGATGGACTCCACAATCCACCGGATGAAATCTGCAATATATTTCATTAGTTTACCAAACCACCGGAGGAATTCTCCAAACCACCGGATGGATTCATTCCACCGGGTGAATTTTCCAATCCATATGATGCACTATCCTGTTCTCATGATGGACTCTCCAGTCCACTTGATGAACTTCATAAATTTACGGATGGAACTATATTTGTAAGTTTTATCGCCGAACTTGGAGTCGGAGTCATCATCATCGGAGTCATCACCATCGGAGTAATCATCATCGAAGTCGAAGGTGATATCATCATTGAATATGAGATCATGAAGACTTCGGTTGTCTTCCATATTAATCCCTGCAGGGAGTGATGCAGGACCCTGGTGTTGGGCAGCTGTGCCAGCAGGGAGTGTAGCAAGTCCCTGGTGTTGGGCAGTTGCGCCAGCAGGGTTGCCAGGTCGACCGACATCACGAACCCCTCCCTGCTTGGCAGTTGTGCCAGCAGGGAGTGATGCAGGACCCTGGTGTTGGGCAGTTGCGCCAGCAGGGTTGCCAGGTCGACCGAAGTGCGTAGGTCGACGGCCATCACGAACCCCTCCCTGCTTGGCAGTTGTGCCAGCAGGGAGTGTTAGAGGATCCTGGTGTTGGGCAATTGCGCCAGCAGGAGGACCCTGGTGGACAGCTCCTCCACCATCATCTCGGGTACCGTATGTACATCCGACAGTACAATATGCTATAAGTATTAATAAATAACTTGCAATCTTCATTTTTCTATTTTTAATAATAAATATTTTAGTTGTCTATTATACAGGCATCTTCAGTAATAAAAAGTTGAATGATGGAAGCAAGATGGAGGCTTGAGGGAAGTATGAAGAATGAGACAAATGTAACAGCACCATGAGTACACTAAGACATGTGAAAATAAGACACATGTGCAACATCTGGGTGTCTTTATAGTAGACGTTTCGCCCTCCAGTATTGTATACCTTTCTTGTACAACCTGTCAGACACTGCAACATCATGGAGTCTTGATTCTGAGGACCTGCACATAACCTTCTTCACGGCTACGACATCTACTACTACAACTAACCCATCTCTTTGGGTATGACCTACTTACATTGGGGGAATCCCGCCTACCAGTGACTATGCCCTCGTCTGCTACCCGTCCCTATCAGCTGTCGCCTAACCTCGCCTAAGCCTCCTAACCTGATCTTCATATTCTCCAGACCTCCGGTGCTGAATACACCAACTCCAAGGCCGAGGGACTGATTACCTCATCTTTTGTATATAGTTCTACTGTCTTCATATTATGTCCTAGAATTTTGTATTGATAAAGCCACTGGAGGGCGAAACGTTTACTATAAAGATACCCAGATGTTGCACATGTGTCTTAATTTCATATTGTCGGTATTGTATAGCATTCTTGTACAACTAAGACAAGTGTAGCAGCGCCAAGACAAGACAAGAGGGACTAGGTAAGACCCTTACGGGTGAAAGGGGAAGTGGGAAAAGTGTAAGAATAGGTGGTTAAGAGGAAGAAAATTTTGTAGGACATGGCAAGGGGGTCGGCTCAACTAAGACACTGCAAGGTACCAGGGCTATTCTCTTTTAATTACACTGAGGTGTGATACTAGTGGTGGTGGTAGTAGTAGAGACATAAGTAGTAGTAGTAGTAATAATACAATAAGTTAGAATAATCAACTTGCACATGAGGAATAGGTGAAAGCAATTACTTGGGAAGTACAAAAATATAGGTTAGACAAATATTTCTGTAGGAGGTTGAACAAAATCCAAGCACCATGAACCAGTCAACGCAGGGGTTTACACTATACTCTGTGGAGGCTGCGACAAGATTTAAGCCACTGGATGGCGAAACGTCTACAATAAAGATACCCAGATGTTGCACATGTGTCTTAATTTCATCTCGTCGGTATTGTATACCATTCTTGTACAAGATTTATGTAGGTGAAACAGCAAGGAACCTGGAAACACGCCTCATTGAACACATTAATGCATGTAGGAACGATAACCTGAACAACGCCTGCGTACAACACCGAAATTCTACCAATCATCTCATGAAATTCAGAGACGCCCGACTAGTAATGAAAGAAACTAATTTACGCAGACGCAAGTGCCTTGAATCAGCACTTATCGCTGTTTCTAACACAATTAAACAAAACAAAGGCAGCTTCACCATCTCTGAAGTCTTAGCAAGAATCCTCCTGAAAACAGTAAACCCTACCATCACATAGCCTCTCCTGCTAATTCAACACAAGCACATCGTAGATGTGGAACACTCCTACAGGTCTTCTATATTCCAACCTCCAGCAGAAATATTTGTCTAACCTATTTTTATACTACCCATGTTATTGTTTTATCACCTTTTACTCATGTGCAAATTGATTGTTCTACCTTATTGTATTACTACTACTACTACTACAACTTATATCACTACTACTTCTACCACCACTAATATTACACCCCACTTGGAGAGTATATATATACCCTCTGTGAATATATATATACTTGTAACGGCTTGAAAAAGCTCCTGGAGAGCGAAACGTTGCCACAATAAAATGTCACATTAGTTGCATTTGTGTCCTTTTACTTAACATATTGTCGGTAATTCTACCAATATTATTACAATAAAGATACCCAGATGTCGCACATGTGTCTAATTATTATCTTGTCGGTATTGTCTACCAAATATATGAGGAATAAATTCTTAGGTAGTGGTGGTTTTGATAAGGACCTGCCATGTATGGGCCAGTAGGCCTTCTGCAGTGTTCATCCATTCTTATGTTCTTATGTTCATGAACATCTGTTGTTCTGGCGTGGAGGCCAATGGCTGCCCCTCCACTATAGAAGTATTTTCAGATTGTGTAGGATTTCTTTAATTTTATGTGTCTTTTTTCCTTCCTGGTACTAAAAAATCTTCTCTGGAGAGGTTTTGGCTCCCTTCTTTTGTTTCCCATAGTCTGATAGTCTGGGTGATTTGTGTGTTTTTGTCCCCTTTAGATGATGTGCCTGACGAGTGACTCATTTCAGGGTGAAATAAGGTACAAGAAGAGTTGCACCCTCATGTTGCCATGTGGGTGTGGCATTGTGTTCCTCTTCCCATGGAGTAAGGGTGCATCCAAGGGCTGCTAGTTTTCTTTTCCAGATACTCAGTGCTGCAGTTCAGAGGGGTAATGCCTATTGTATCCTGGGAACGAGCCCCATCTCTGACTTTTTTGGGTTTTCCCAGTGCCTCTACATAAATGCTGCTATGTATGATATTCTGTGTAATTGTATTTGTGTATTCCTGAATAAACTTACAAAAATAAAGTCACAATATAGATACCATGGAATATTTTCACAGGCTCCTGGGCACAAGTCAAAACACTCTGCCCTTGACGCCGGGGTAACTTCAGAAGGTGCGGGAACGATAATTGGTCTCTGTGAGAGACTGTCCTTAAATGTTCACAGCGGGTCGAGTGAGGTCATATATATTTCACATTGTTCTCTGTCTTGCTGGGATTAATATTTTTGGGGTTTCCTGTGTGTTTTTAAGTCCTTCCTCGATTTTATTGACCCAAGGAAGGTGACTTGTGTTAGTGGAGGTGGGAGGTGACCTGTGTTAGTGGAGGTGGGAGGTGACCTGTGTTAGTGGAGGTGGGAGGTGACCTGTGTTAGTGGAGGTGGAAGGTGACCTTTGTTAGTGGAGGTGGGAGGTGACTTGTCTTAATTAACCAGGAAGGTGACTTGTCTTAATTAACCAGGAAGGTGACTTGTCTTAATTAACCAGGAACGTGACCTGTCTTACTTAACCTGAAACGTGACCTGAAGTCTTTGTTTCTGTTCGTGATAACATGGACAAGTACACGCGAAGCAGACACGTATGCCACTCTCAAGACATGTCTCGCCCTCACAGAGGCTGTCTTAAAACATACTAACAATCCCCGAAAATTGGAACGTAGAGCACAAAAAATAGTCCTCCTGGTGCAGGTATAAAAGAGGTTAGCCTCGGATATGTAAATATTTTGGCTGGAATCGCTTCGAATCCACTTCTCAGACGTAAACACACTTACAAATGCTGGAAATGTTAGTGAGTGTACAAGATACACTGGTGGTTAATTGGTATTCTCATACTCCCGCCCCAGGGTGTATGGACTTGTATATTGTGAGGTAAATACCTTGTTTACTCACCCCTCTTACTCACAGGTGAGTGCTGGAGGGAGTCACTCTTATGACAGCAGGAGTACGTGTACTCTTCCTTGCCTGAGTACATGCATGTGTACTTGAAGTCATGAATACGTTCATCAACACTTCACGTACACGTGTAGACACCAGTATGTACATCAACACTTCACGGATATGTGTAGACACCAAAACGTACAGTGTACAGATTATGTATATGCAATTATTTTTGGTGATCTGCTGCCTTCCCTTCCCCTTTACGGGTTTAGCTGAGGGACTGATTAGTCCCTCAGCTTTGGAGACATGAGGTGGTCAGTCCCTCAGGCTTAGACACATGAGGTGGTCAGTCCCTCAACCTGAAGATATAGTGGATCCCGTCTTTGTAGGTATTTTGTAACATGTTGAGCATTGTCAAGTCACAGGTGAGGCGAGAAGAGTAGAGAAGGCCACAAGACAATACTACAGAATAATTTTGTTGATACGTTTCTCAGCTATTGTGCTCAGGAACTTGTTGAATTGGATCTAAGGTAAACAATAGCGACGGGTTGGTGTATCTTGAGAGACGTTTCGCCCACCAGGGCCTTCGTCAGTACAATAGAGAAGCATGAGAGATGAGACATACAGGGCTGACAGTAGGTACTACTACCACCACCACCACCACCACCACTGCTTTTTGAAACACACGTATTGTCCAGCTACAAATGTACTCAGGAGATGCTAGCACACCATAGCCACAATTGTACTCAGTAGATGCTAGCACACCATAGCCACAAATGTACTCAGGAGATGCTAGCACACCGTACCTACAAATGTACTCAGGAGATGCTAGCACACCGTACCTACAAATGTACTCAGGAGATGCTAGCACACCGTAGCTACAAATGTACTCAGGAGATGCTAGCACACCGTACCTACAAATGTACTCAGGAGATGCTAGCACACCGTAGCTACAAATGTACTCAGGAGATGCTAGCACACCATAGTTACAAATGTACTCAGGAGATGCTAGCACACCGTACCTACAAATGTACTCAGGAGATGCTAGCACACCGTACCTACAAATGTACTCAGGAGATGCTAGCACACCATAGCTACAAATGTACTCAGGAGATGCTAGCACACCGTACCTACAAATGTACTCAGGAGATGCTAGCACACCGTACCTACAAATGTACTCAGGAGATGCTAGCACACCGTACCTACAAATGTACTCAGGAGATGCTAGCACACCGTACCTACAAATGTACTCAGGAGATGCTAGCACCACTCAAATGTACTCAGAGATGCTAGCACTACTACAAATGTACTCAGGAGATGCTAGCACACCATAGCTACAAATGTACTCAGGAGATGCTAGCACACCATAGCTACAAATGTACTCAGGAGATGCTAGCACACCATAGCTACAAATGTACTCAGGAGATGCTAGCACACCATACCTACAAATGTACTCAGGAGATGCTAGCACACCGTACCTACAAATGTACTCAGGAGATGCTAGCACACCGTACCTACAAATGTACTCAGGAGATGCTAGCACACCGTACCTACAAATGTACTCAGGAGATGCTAGCACACCGTAGCTACAAATGTACTCAGGAGATGCTAGCACACCGTACCTACAAATGTACTCAGGTGGGGGTAATGAAAACGTTATAAGCGTGTAGCGTGACTTAGCGCCTCAGTTACTCATAAGACAGTGAGAGGAGAGGACGTGCGGCTGGTGCTCTCCCTCCCTCCCTCAGAGACCTGTGCTGGAGTCTTACTCTTGGCTTAAAACCTTGAAATAAATGACCCACACTTGGAGAAATCGCTCAAAGTGTCTTGTGTGACGTGTTAATGGTGTACTGGGGTCCATAATCGAAGGGAAATCTATGTTTATTACACAGTGACGTTTTGTCGTAGATGTGTATGCGTGTTTGTATACATTATATCCCCATCTCAGTTTACGAATGAATGTAAATTACGTGTTTGGATTTGTGTCCAGTTGTGTGTGTCTTTTTCAAAGTGATTCTCCTGAGGCTAAGACCAGCATCCTCTGTCTTCAGGTAAGTTACGATGATAGGACCAATAAACACCCAGTCTGTCCCAACTAATAATAATAATAATAATATCTTTATTTCTACAAGTACGTGATGCAACTTATACAGACCATAGCTGACATCAATGACATACTACTATATAGAAAGCCCTTGTTATGCAGTGCATTTCAGGCAAATTAGGTCAATTTTGACCCCAGGATGCGACCCACACCAGTCCACTAACACACAGGTACCTATTTTACTGCTAGGTGAACATGGACAGCAGATGCATTAAGGAAACATGTCCTAATGTTTCCACCTGTACCGGGGATCGACCCCCGGACCTCAGTGTGTGAGTAACTTACCTATTATAACTTTTAAGGTTTAAATAAGTTATTACGAGGACCTCAATTCAAATAAGTCACTTTGTCTGACATTTTTAGGGGTTATCCAGTGTAATTTACACAATATATGATAATTGTATTTGTGTATACCTGAGCTTATATTATTCTCTGACGTTTTTAACAACCCAAGGTGATCCATGCGAGTTTAGAGTTTTTTTAATTATAATAATAACCCGAACTAATACTGAGGTAACTGGTTGGTGTGGTTAGTGGTGTGGTGGTGTAGTTAGTGGTGTGGTGGTGTAGTTAGTGGTGTGGTGGTGTAGTTAGTGGTATGGTGGTGTAGTTAGTGGTGTGGTTAGTGGTGGGGTGGTGTAGTTAGTGGTGTGGTGGTGTAGTTAGTGGTGTAGTGGTGTGGTTAGTGGTGTGGTGGTGTAGTTAGTGGTGTGGTGGTGTAGTTAGTGGTGTGGTGTGAGTTAGTGGTGTGGTGGTGTAGTTAGTGGTGTGGTGGTGTAGTTAGTGGTGTGGTGGTGTAGTTAGTGGTGTGGTGGTGTAGTTAGTGGTGTGGTGGTGTAGTTAGTGGTGTGGTGGTGTAGTTAGTGGTGTGGTGGTGTAGTTAGTGGTGTGGTGGTGTAGTTAGTGGTGTGGTGGTGTAGTTAGTGGTGTGGTGGTGTAGTTAGTGGTGTGGTGGTGTAGTTAGTGGTGTGGTGGTGTAGTTAGTGGTGTGGTGGTGTAGTTAGTGGTGTGGTGGTGTAGTTAGTGGTGTGGTGGTGTAGTTAGTGGTGTGGTTAGTGGTGGGGTGGTGTAGTTAGTGGTGTGGTGGTGTAGTTAGTGGTGTGGTGGTGTAGTTAGTGGTGTGGTGGTGTAGTTAGTGGTGTGGTGGTGTAGTTAGTGGTGTGGTGGTGTAGTTAGTGGTGTGGTGGTGTAGTTAGTGGTGTGGTGGTGTAGTTAGTGGTGTGGTGGTGTAGTTAGTGGTGGGGTGGTGTAGTTAGTGGTGTGGTGGTGTAGTTAGTGGTGTGGTGGTGGTGTAGTTAGTGGTGTAGAGAGATGCTTGTGTTCACTGTCTCATTGTGTTTGTATTAAATATTCCCACGTCCATGCTGACACCTAATAATAGTCTTCTAACTTCCAGGTACCTACTTACAATACTCCTCTCACACCCAGTTACCTACTTAGTCCTTGGTGAACAGTGACAGCAGGTGTAAGGTGACTAACACCCAGACACCTACTTACTGCTTGGTGAACAGTGACTGCAGGTGTAAGGTGACTAACACCCAGACACCTACTTACTGCTAGGTGAACACGTGGAATCACATTTCCCTGTACCTACTTGTATTTTCTACTCGGAGTCAAAATGTGTTTTTATCAGACTCTCTGGGTGTTGTTACATCTTGATAAGACACACGCAACACCTGGGCATCGTTTTTATTGAAACGTTTCGCTTCCACAGTAGCCTTCTTCAAATACTGTAATAATGTTTGTAGAATTACCGACAGTGTGTTGGGTTAAAGGGACACAAGTGAAACTAATGTGACATTTTATTGTGGCAATGTTTCGCTCTCCAGGTAACGGCTTGACAAAGCTGTAGAGCGAAACGTTGTCATAATACAGTGTCGCGTTAGTTGCACATGTGTCCTTTCACCTAACAATTTACACGTATGTTACTAGGTATAATAATTGTACCTTGTACAGTCTCAGGACTCGTGGACTCAAGTTGGACAAATTTAGATTTAAAAAGTATACAGGAAGGCATTGTTTTGGTCATAGTGTTGTGGATGGGTGGAACACGCTGCCAGATAGGTTTAAAACTAGGTTAGACGTGTACATGAGTGGGTGTGAGTTGGACTAGCCTACCATGGGTCAGTAGGCTTACTGCAGGTGTTAGTGTGCACCGAGGTGGTGGGTGTATGGTTACAGGACGCTGAACTGTGGTGGTCGACTTTTGTCCAGTGATCGAATCTGGGATCTTTCGATTGTGAAGTCAGGCTAAATGAGGTGTGTGTATACTCGCCTGTTTGTGGTTGCAGGAGTCGAGTCTCAGCTCCTGGCACCGCCTGTTCACTGGTCGCTACTAGGTCACTTTCTCAGATTGTTCCACTTCCTGACAACTCTGTGACTGAAGAAATACTTCCTAACATCTCTGTGACTCATCTGAGTTTTCAACTTCCATTTGTGACCCCTTGTTTCTGTGTCCCATCTCTCTGACATTCTGTCCCTATCCACCTTGTCAATGCCTCTCAGTATTTTATATGTCGTTATCATGTCCTCCTTGTCCCTCCTGTCCTCCAGTATCGTCAGGTCGATTTCCCTTAACCTCTCCTCGTAGGACAAACTCCTCTGCTCCGGGACTAGTCTTGTTGCAAACCTTTGCACTTTCTCTAATTTCATGACGTACTTGACCAGGTGTGGGTTCCAAACTGGTGCTGTGAGTGTGTGCACCTTTGGTAGATTTCCATACCGGTGCACTCACAAGCAGTGTGCACACAGTATTCTTCCCTCCATTTACATACACGCGCGTGTGTGTGTATAATGAATATCATACATAAAAAAACTCACTCGGGCGTGGGCATTAACCCCCTCCCCTCCTTCCCCCCTCCCCTTCTTCCCCCCTTCCCTCCCCCACACCACACAGTGAGTTGAATTAAGTGTATCTCCAGTAACAAATTGCTTGAGTTTGTTCAGAAGCATTCTTTCGTCTCTCTCTCCCTCTCCCTCTCTCTTTCCCTCTCCCTCTCTCTCTCCCTCTCTCTCCTCTCTCTCTCCCTCTCTCTCCTCTCTCTCTCTCCCTCTCTCTCTCTCTCTCTCCCTCTCTCTCCCTCTCTCTCTCCCTCTCTCTCTCCAAGACTGCAGTCATTTCCAGTATAACTGAACCAATAAACATGATATCTTGAAGTATTATAACTTGATAACCTGACTCATCATAACTTGATTCATCATAACTTGATAACTTGAATCATCATAACCTGATAACTTGACGCACCGTAAGTTGGATTATCATTGTGCTGTAACCCTGTTCTATTTGATGATTATACCATAGAATTATTATTATTATTATAGTTATTATTATTATATTATTATTATTATTATTATTATTATTATTATTATTATTATTATTATAGTGCTTCAGTTGGTTGTCTTGATGCTTATAGAGATCTTTATCTCAGGAACTGGAGCTATCCTACCTATTCTCTGTTTCCCATAGTCCAAACCTCATGACCTACCATACTGCAAACTCTGTATAACCATCTGTGAACATACTACTACTATTACAACTAATAATACTATTATAAGTATTGTCCACTACTATTAATAATAATTTGTGGGTTAATGATGGTCCGGTAAGAGTGGAACTGTCGTCTAGAGTTGCCTCTCTACACTGGAGGTTATGACTCGACAGTAGTCTGTACACACACCTTTTCTAAGTTATGATAACAAAAAAGGTGTGTTTATAACTGGATCGGACGAGGTTCATGTGTGTGTCCCCGGTCCACGGCGCGGTCCACCAGGATTTACGCAACCTGGAGAATGATTTGGCCAATATATATTTTTTTAAACGTGAAGGACATCGTGGTTTTTACAGGTCGGGTGAATGTTAAGTATGTTTGATTGTTTGCTCTCTCTATTAACGTTCACTGATTGCCTTACTTCACCTGCCTCGTTGGTGTTTTTTCCTCTCTACGTTAGTGATTTTCCTCAGTCTCTCAAGGTGAGATGGGTAGCAGAGGTTAACCAGATTTGCTGACTGTCTACACACACCAGGACGTTGTTATGGAGTCATTGGTGCAGTATTTATTATACTGCTATCATGGCTTTTTATGTATGGCTTTTGCTGTTACGTTATATATTGAAGTGGTTAGTTTACTGTGCACTCTCCTATTCATCTTGTGCACAGCAGAGTGAGAATTTCCGGATACACAATAGGCCTAGTAACCGAGTGTAATAAAGGGTTAACAGGAGTACATTTATATATTATGAACACATCGGCCGTCTCCTACCAAGGCAGGGTGGCCCGAAAAAGAAGAACTTTTATCATCATTCATTCCATCACCATCTTGCCAGAGGCGTGCTTACACTACAGTTATAAAACTGAAATATTAACACCCCTCCTTCAGATGTAATCAGTCCATCAATCTTGGAAAGATTGATGGAATGATTACATTGACTCAAGGCTGAGGGACTGATTACCTCAAACTCCTCCTGTTCTTCACCATTCTCCTTTGTATGGACTGATGAAGCCTCAATAAAAATACCCAAGTATTGCACATTTGTCTAATTTATTTAAAAATTATAATGATTATAACCATCTCAATTATTTTGTTTTGATTAGTTGCGAGTGTTCGTCTGGTCTAGTCTTGGTTAATGGAGTTTAAAGCCCTTCGACTACCCGAGGGTCATTAAGGCTGCTTGTTACCTCCTCAACACCAGTCAAGAAGACTTTAATCCCTTAAATAGGGATTAAACAGTGTGTATACTGTATATACACCGAGTGGCATACACCTCCCGGTGTATATATACCCTGTGTATCTTCAGGTTAAGGTTGAGTGTTTCAGTACGTATGTACGTACTTTTTCTTGTCCTTAGACTTACTCTACTACTACTCCATTACTACTATTTCTACTACTACTCCATTACTACTACTACTACTTCATTACTACTACTACCACTACTCCCCCTATTTACTAGTACCACTACCAGCATTACCCCTACCTCTACTTATCCACTTCCTTCTTCCTCTCTTAGTCCCGTCCCTGTCCCTCTCCTATATATACTGGCTCCCTCACCTCCTGTGTTAGTGTGACTTGTAAATGGTACAAGTGGGACCGAAACGTTGTCATAAACGTTTCTTCTGTGTGCGGGTTATTTATGTATTGTTCCAGTCATAGTATTGTGACGTTTTTGTTGTTTAATTTGAGACTAGTGACAACTTTCCAAATATATACATGAGGGTCAATATAAGGGTCACTAGATCAAGGGTCAGGGTCACAATTACCCCTGAAGAAGAGAATCGGCTTCCGCTCATTACCTCCACTCCTCCTCAGGGACACCCAACATGATAACACCAGATTAGTTGAGTTATCATGTTATTGTCAGCCCGGGTCCTCTCTGTAATTTCTGCCGCTATGTACGTCCTGAAAACTACTTTTCTGTACCCGGGTGTTATCGTGTGGCGCTGTAACTTAACACCGTGCGCTCATCTGAAGGGTTTTTGTTTGGATTTTTAAGCCTGAGGGGTTAGTAAACCCTGGATAACCCAAGGAAGTCGCTGTGTCTTATTTATGTTGGGGTTCTTTGATCTTCTTTATGATGCCACCCACTAGAGTCGACTAACACCCAGGTACCTACTTACTGCTGGGTGAACAGGGACATCAGGTGTAAGGTGACTAACACCCAGGTACCTACTTACTGCCCCAGGGTCGAAACCACGCCTTTCAGATATAAGCCGAAGTTCCTATCACTTGAGCCATGATCCAGACTCGAACTTAAGGTATTAACCTCACCACGGCAGCTAAGAAAAATACTTCTGCAACTGAAATATTACCCTCCCGTTCACTTAACAATTACTTGACTTTGAACTTGATTTATAAACTCTGAGAGAACCTTTGTGTTTCAGAGGTTCAATTTAAACTGTTACCAGTAGTTCCACAGACAGGTCGAAGCATTGGAACATTGTAGTGGTCTGTGGCCAACTCTGAGACACTAATTAGCAGTTATATAGCAGTCAGTCGGGAGTTACCAAACAATTATATTGTTATGTAAGTTATATAGTAGTTATATAGCAGTTATAACAGATATATAGAAGGAATGAGTAAGCCAATGAGTGAGGTTTTAATTCATCCTTAAATACGTAACATACATTATTTTTACAATAGTCTAGAGGACACATACATGGATGATAGGGGCAGGATTTAGCCCATTTCAGTAGTTTAGAGGACACATACATGGATGATAGGGGCAGGATTTAGCCTATTTCAGTAGTTTAGAGGACACATACATGGATGTTAGGGATTTAGCCCATTTCAGTAGTTTAGAGGACACATACATGGATGATAGGGGCAGGATTTAGTCCATTTCAGTAGTTTAGAGGACACATACATGGATGATAGGGGCAGGATTTAGCCCATTTCAGTAGTTTAGAGGACACATACATGGATGATAGGGGCAGGATTTAGCCTATTTCAGTAGTTTAGAGGACACATACATGGATGTTAGGGGCAGGATTTAGTCCTGGATTACCCAATAAAATCCAAGAATGTGACTTTATTAGGGTGTTTCGTAGCTCGGTTGGCAGCGCACTCAACTCAAACATTGAGTGTCCGTAGTTCGATCCCCGGTATGGGTGGAAACATTGGGCGTGTTTCCTGAAGACATCTGCTGTCCATGTTCACCTAGCAGTAAGTTGGTACCTGGGTGTTAGTTGACTGGTGTGGGCGGCATCCTGGGGGACAAGATTAACCTAAGTCGTCTGAAATGCTCTACATAACCAGGGACTTTCTATATGATAAGACATATGTGCAATGGTTAGGTATCTTTATTCCGAAACGTTTCGAGTACAGAAGAGTTAGCAGAAGCAGTAGTGATGTGAAGACGATGTTATCAGTCCTTGAAGACGTGGTTTTTGACATTGTTTCAGACTATGGAACAAAACTCTTCTCCAAGCTGAGGGACTGACCACCTCACAACTACGTATTGAAGGGTGATGGACTGATGACATCGCCTTCACAACTCTACTGCTTCTCCCACCTTCTCTGTACTCGACTGAAGAAGCCTACTGTGTAGGTGAAACGTTTCGTAATAAAGATACCTAACTATAGCACTGTCTTACTTATCAACTACGTCTGTATAAGTTGTATCAGGAGTGTCCCGCTTATACAGCAGGTTAGGTTCTGGGCTACTGTAGGGCCCCGCTCATACAGCAGGTTAGGTTCCAGGCTACTGTAGGGCCCCGCTCATACAGCAGGTTAGGTTCCAGGCTACTGTAGGGCCCCGCTTATACAGCAGGTTAGGTTCCAGGCTACTGTAGGGCCCCGCTTATACAGCAGGTTAGGTTCCAGGCTACTGTAGGGCCCCGCTTATACAGCAGGTTAGGTTCCAGGCTACTGTAGGGCCCCGCTTATACAGCAGGTTAGGTTCCAGGCTACTGTAGGGCCCGCTTATACAGCAGGTTAGGTTCCAGGCTACTGTAGGGCCCCGCTTATACAGCAGGTTAGGTTCCAGGCTACTGTAGGGCCCCGCTCATACAGCAGGTTAGGTTCCAGGCTACTGTAGGGCCCCGCTTATACAGCAGGTTAGGTTCCAGGCTACTGTAGGGCCCCGCTTATACAGCAGGTTAGGTTCCAGGCTACTGTAGGGCCCCGCTTCCATATCAGCAGGTTAGCAGGTTGTCCAGGCTACTGTAGGGCCTCGCTTATACAGCAGGTTAGGTTCCAGGCTACTGTAGGGCCCCGCTTATACAGCAGGTTAGGTTACAGGCTACTGCTCTAAAGCTAAAATTGCTGTAAAGTGAAACACTTTTTTTCCCTTTCAAATGCATATAAAAGCCTGATAACCTGTTTACACTATCATATATAAGTGAGCAATAAAACTAGGCCTAAAAAAATGCATATACAGTACACACATTTTTACCTTAAAATATTTTCGTCCTTAGTTTATAGTGAATGTTGAATGTGTTTATTGTAGGAAGTCTGACTAAATGAAGAATTGGTATAATTGTCAGTGAAACGCTGTAAAGCGGGGCCCTCCTGTATCACCGAGGTCTCGTGAAACGCTGTAAAGCGGGGCCCTCCTGTATCACCGAGGTCTCTGATGCGTTCATGTTTGAACGCACCAGCCTACCAGATCACAGAATCAATTCAGGGCATTCTAACCTGCTTGTTTACGGCATATCGCTGTTGGTAGTTAACAGGTAAGGTTAATCTGCCCCCTTCCCCCAAAATATATAATTTTTTGGGGCTTCGCTCAAAAATGCGTAGGAAAACGTACGTTGTACTGAAGGACTGGCAATTTCGACACAATTCGCAGCATGTAGAGTCAGACAATGGGGTAATAAGTTCGGTCTTCCCCATTAATTACTGATTTCCAGTATTACACTCATGGATCTGCCAAGTATGGGCCAGTAGGCCTGCTGCAGTGTTCCTCCCTTCTTATGTTCTTATGTAATTGGGAATGTACAGTGTATGTGAATCGACCAGCCTGCTAGGTGGTGGACCAGCCTGCTAGGTGGTGGACCAGCCTGCTAGGTGATGGACCAGCCTCCCAGGTGATGGACCAGCCTGCCAGGTGATGGACAGCCTGCTAGGTGGTGGACCAGCCTGCTAGGTGATGGACCAGCCTGCAATGTGATGGACCAGCCTGCTAGGTAGTGGACCAGCCTGCCATGTGATGGACACACAGGTGTGACCACACAGGTGTTACGGGAACACTTTACACGAGTCCTAGAGGTAAACACACTGTCTTATCAGATCTAACGACCAGCACACTAGCCTGCTAGTTTCAACACTAGCCACCTATGTGTGCTAGTGGTTATCGCTCACTGAAATTATTTTATGCACATCGTTAGGCCCCAAAAACACGATAATTTACGACAAAAAAACGTTAAATCTGAAAGCTGATATACATATTAGTGGCTTGTGTTGCGTAGTGGCCAGTGAAAGTACTAGTTGCTGATGTAACACTGTTATGATGTACAGAATGTACAGTATAAGCTGGTTGTTACTTTGCTCTGCGATACGCTTATGAGCCTCCCACTATGCAGGTTGGGTAATTGGGTTTAAAGTCTATCTACTACACGAGGGTCATTAAGGCTGTAACACTTGACATGACTGCTTAGTTTATGGGCAAGAGTATTGTTGTGTGTTGTAGGTTGTTTATTGTAGGTGTTGTGTGTGTTGTAGGTGTTGTATATTTTAGGGGTTGTGTGTTGTAGGTTGTGTGTGTCTGATGTAGATGGTATGAGGTGTATTACAGGTGTCATAAGGTGTATTATAGATGGTGTGAGTATTGTATGTACCACCCCCCTTACACACCATATATCAGCACCGACACCACCTACACCACCACCTGCACCAGCTGTCCCATCTCACCGTCTGAACGCGTAAGCACAGAAGCGGCCAGACCTGTTTTTGTCTAACATTTTTTTCCACAAATGACTTTTAGTGAGTAGTAATTGAGGCTGCGACCTCACTGGAAAAATGGAAATATATTTTTAAGAGGCCGGTTTGTTTATATCACATAACATACATACGTAATTGAGCGCCTTTGTGCTCACAGATGAAAGATACTGTTTTCACAGAGGCAAGCTATCGAGCACAGGGACACTCCTGTGCTCACAGGTGTTAGATATTGAGCACAGGAACACTCCTGTGCTCACAGGTGTTATATATTGAGCACAGGAACACTCCTGTGCTCACAGATGTTAGATATTGAGCATAGGGACATTCCTGTGCTCACAGGTGTTAGATATTGAGCACAGGAACACTCCTGTGCTCACAGGTGTTATATATTGAGCACAGGAACACTCCTGTGCTCACAGATGTTAGATATTGAGGATAGGGACATTCCTGTGCTCACAGGTGTTAGATATTGAGCACAGGAACGCTACTGTGCTCACAGATGGTAAGCTTATACTCACGGTGAGTGTGTAATCTATCTACCTGCTCGTCTGAGGGTACCTTGATGCTGGTGATGGGGATCTTGATGTTTGGGGACCGTAACTTAACCTTCCTTGGCTGGAGTCGGTCCCAGGAACTATGTAAACTCTACGGGTTTAGAGTTTTCCCTCTGAACATAAATATTAATTGGTTTCGAGGCTGATGTTTGACAGGGTCTGAAGCTGTAGTTCGACAGGGTTTGAAGCTGTAGTTTGACAGGGTCTGAAGCTGTAGTTTGACAGGGTCTGAGGCTGTATTTCGACAGGGTTTGAAGCTGTAGTTCGACAGGGTCTGAAGCTGTAGTTCGACAGGGTCTGAGGCTGTAGTTTGACAGGGTCTGAGATCGAAAATGATCGGTTGTGGAATATTTTTAACAGACCTTGCGAGTCTGGTCATGAAGGCAGACTGTGAGATCTTTGATGTTTTACTGCGACGACGTTTCGCTCTGTGTAAAGCTTCATAGACATGACTTGATAAAGCTCCACAGAGAGCGAAACGTTGCCCCAGCAAATAGCTTGCTTAATGACCTGTCCTACTCTAGAGACGTGTACAAAAACTTAATTGACAAAGAGGGAAGCCGTGGGCACAATAAGAGAACATTGTATCAACATCCGTGGTCTCAAACTGTTTAACACTCTGCCAGAAGATATCAGAAACACTGAAACAAGTGTAGACGCTTTAAAGTGAAAATTAAACCTGTACCTCCTCCAAGCGCCAGATCATCCAGGTTATGATGGATATGTGGGGCCAGCGGGCTGCCAGCAACAGCCTGGTTGACGAGGCAAGCACAAGACAAGTCTGGTCCAGGGCCGGGCTGTGGGAGTAGGTAAAATATATAATCCTTCAAAGGTGTATAAGGGATACAGAGCACTAGCTTCCAACTACCGTCCAGTTATTAAATTTAATATGGTGTCTGCTTGTTACTGGAAGCAATCATAGCAAGGTCTCCAGCAGCCTTTAATGGTCGAGAGAGAGAGAGAGAGGTGTCAGCCTTGCAGTGGCATACACAACCTTGCATGACAGAAAAAAAAGGCTTCTTGACACAAATCACAGAAAGCCCTGAGTGTCACTGCTCACGGCTAACTGTAAACTGGAGGTCTAATAAACTGTAAACTCAAGCCTCCACCTCCTCCTTCTCGTAGGTAAACTGGAGGGCTCTGACACTCTTAACTCCTCGTATAATGATATTTGTGTCCTCAAAAAAAGCACATGAAATGCCCCACTCGCCTCCTGGAGCTGGTTTTAATTATACGCGCCGCAGCCATAACTTTGAAACCCAGTAATTTGTCTCTTTGACTCGCTTGTCTGCCCCTAACGCCATTATTCCAAAGATGGAGATTCCAGGGGTTTATTGTGATGACGGGCGGGTAATACTTTTTTGTTACACCGGAGGTAAACACTCGACCATCTTGCAAAACACTTGAAATGGGCGACCCGTTAGTCGTGTTGGTGCTCCCATTTAGGTGTTCTGTAGCACCCGTAGTAGTCAAGGGCATCTCCCGTTGAATATAAGACCCGTTAGTCGTGTTGGTGCTCCCATTTAGGTGTTCTGTAGCACCCGTAGTAGTCAAGGGCATCTCCCGTTGAATATAAGACCCGTTAGTCGTGTTGGTGCTCCCATTTAGGTGTTCTGTAGCAAAATAGTGAAGGGCTTATGGTGATAACAAGCCTGGGGAGCCAACGCTCGTGTTGTGGGTTCAGAAGTGTAAGAACGCAGGGGTTATAAAGGCTGGCGCGCCTAGGGTGGAACCTTATCGTAAACAGGTTTACCGTGGAGGATAGGGCAGCCTAGTGCAAGATATGAAAGAAAGGCAATTTGGCTTTTACAGCAGAAAAGAGATGCACGCGAGGTGTGGCTGTGCCCCACCTCAGCACACTCCTTCCCACCCATCCACCCACACCCACCCACACCCACACCCACACACACCCATCCACCAAAGAAGAAAGTTTACTGTTGAGGAATAAGACACTTTTGTAACATTTGGGAATCTTTATTAAAGAAACGTTTGAGCGGCTTCTTCAGTCCAGTGTAGAGAAGAACGGTGGAATATGAGGAGGAGTTTGAGGTAATCAGGGACTGATTACCTCATTCTCCTCATCTTCCATCATTCTTTTCTGCATTACACTGAAGAAGTCACTGGCGGGCGAAACGTTTCCACAGTAAGGATTCCCAAATGTTGCACAGGTGTCCCATTCTTCAAGGACTGTAACAGAACAGATGGACCAACACTTGTATTATGTCTATAAGACATAGTCTTTGTATGTTGCAGCGAGGAGCAGGTTGCAAGCAACGAGGAGCAGGTTGCAAGCAACGAGGAGCAGGTTGCAAGCAACGAGGAGCAGGTTGCAAGCAACGAGGAGCAGGTTGCAAACAACGAGTAGAATGTTGAAAGCAGCGAGGAGCAGGTTGCAAACAACGATGAGAATGTTGCAAGCAGCGAGGAGCAGGTTGCAAGCAGCGAGGAGCAGGTTGCAAGCAACGAGGAGCAGGTTGCAAGCAACGAGGAGCAGGTTGCAAGCAGCGAGGAGCAGGTTGCAAGCAGTACAGAGGATTCTCAACATCCATTTGTGACTGAGCAATGCACACGGCTCTAAATCTGCACACTGATATAACTCCTTATGTCAACGAGATATTAATAGACTGAGCAATATTTTCACAATAGAAATGAGGGGTACCTCAAGCACTTTAATAGACATTATTACAAAGGTGTTTAGAGATATAAAACACTTCGCATATTAAAAATATTACTACTAGACTCCTATTTTCCAAAGGCAAGTCTGGAAAATGTTCCAGAGTATATATACTTGGCAGGCGGGGCTGTGGTTGCTAGTCAGAATGTGGGCAGGCAGCACCAACAGCCTGAATGACCAGCTTATCACCCAGGTAGCGTGATTTCAAACCAGGAAACATAGGTAGCACCAACAACCTGAATGACCAGCCTATCACCCAGGAAACGTAATTTGAAACCAGGCGGCAGCAGGGTCGATCACAGGACGTGTCAGGCAGATAAGATAAGCAGTGACGCCGTGAGAGCGAAAGCTGACAAGGTAATTATAGATAATTATACTATCCAGTGATAACACTGGATTGTAAGAGTGAAGGGGATCACGTGACTACCTTACCTTCCTGGTTACATAATACAGTTATGTAACAACCCTTCCTCGTGCCTCTGTACTCTTTCCTCGTCTGGGTATCAGAGATCTCGATAAATGAGACTTTTGTTCAACATTTGGGAACCTGTATTGCGTAAACGGTTGCCACGCATGAGGCACGGTGAAGAGCGACCAGCACGAGCGTACCACATCGCTTCACAGCTTTGATGGGCTTGTGACTGGCTGGTTGAACCGAAGTACTGGTATAACGACGTGGCCCCTTTCATCGTTAAAGCCTTACGCCGAATAAAATGTAACATACTCTTAGCATGCCACAACACAAGTTGCAGAGCAATGCAGTAGACGGGTCAGACACCTATGCAACATTGTTGAAAATTATATAAAATACTGATAAGTTGAAGATTAAGACACATGAGCATAAATTGGGTATCTTTATTGATGAAACGTTTCGCCTACCCAGTAGGCTTCTTCAGTCAAATACAAAGGGAGCAGTAGCAATGAAATAAAGATGATGTAATCAGTCCATCAACCTTTGAGGTGATCAGTCCCTCAGCCTGTGGTCGATGTAATCAGTCCATCAATCTTGATAATAATACAACATAAGCGCGAAGAAGTGCCTCATATACTGTAGACAGGTGAGACGAAGCAGTAGTAGGCGGTGTCACCTTGGACAAATCCCCTTATCAGTCCTCTAAACCATTTATCTACAGAGGACCAAAAACTCCAGCTGAGGGTCATCATATAACTGAGACCCGCGTCAGGAAACACTTCTGCTTAGTGTCGCACCTCACCTAGTGAAGAGAAGGATACACAACAAGCCTTCGTTTAGACGACGTTTCGCCCATTGTAGAACTTTATCAAATCATGAGGTAGCCCAGTAAAAGCCTGCTCTAGAACCTGTCTCTTGTTCGCTGTTGCTGTCAGTGTGTAACGTGTGGGATCAATTTGGTTGAGTGACTTTGTGGAACAAATTGTGTAGCCACACGCCTCTCATCACGCAGCCTACCGCAAGAATGATTTGTCACGCATGATAGAATGATTCAGCATGCACTGTACTAGAAGAATGACTCATGTTTCCCACTCATTCCTGCTGCAGGCAATGCAATTCTCTGCAACGTGGTGGCCTACGGCAGTGAGCAGGCATCAGGCGTTCATTTGCACTTTCGCAACTAAGAAATTGCATGCAACAGGGACGTGGGGGACTGGTTGTTGATCATGCCGTCTATGCAAAGGACTTATCTTGATGTTCGTGGTTACTTGGCTTGGGTAAAGGAGAAAATACAGTGTATAGTGGCTTGGTAAGTTCAGGTCTGTTGTCTTCTTGTGGTTCTTGTTATTTGAGCTGGTAGGGAAAGCTGTCTTAGAATAGTGGGTGCTTGTATTGTGACTGTGATGGTGTGTGGTTGTGAGTGTGGTGGTGTGTGATGGTGTGTGGTTGTGAGTGTGGTGTGTGTGGTGCTGTATGGTTGTGGGTGTGGTGTGTGTGGTGCTGTATGGTTGTGAGTGTGGTGTGTGTGGTGCTGTATGGTTGTGGGTGTGGTTGTGTATAGTTGCGAATTTTCTCTCACAAAAAAACACACAGATCTAGCTTAGTCTTTTAATATCACACGGTATATCCCACGGTATATCATATGGTATATCCCACTGTATATCATATGGTATATCCCACGGTATATCATATGGTATATCCCACGGTATATCCCACGGTATATCACACAGTATATCACACGGTATATCACACGGTATATCCCACGGTATATCACACGGTATATCCCACGGTATATCACACGGTATATCCCACGGTATATCACACGGTATATCCCACGGTATATTCCACGGTATATCAAGCACAACGAACTGGTAGACTTACAACAGTGTGAGTTACTGTGTATCCTCATAAGTTACTCACAAACCAGCTGTATTTCCCAGGAAGCTGAAGACTCAGATGAGTCAAAGGGATGTTAGGAAGCATTTCTTCAGCCATAGAGTAGTCAGGAAGTGGAATAGTCTAGCAAATGATGTAGTGGAGTCAGGAACCATACATAGCTTTAAGACGAGGTATGATAAAGCTCATGGAGCAGGGAGAGAAGAGACCCAGTAACGGACAGTGAAGAGGCGGGGCTAGGAGCTGAGTCTCGACCCCTGCAACCACAATTAGGTGAGTACACCCACACACACACACACACACACCCGGGGCCAGGAGCTATGACTCGACCCATGCAACCACAACTAGGTGAGTACACACACACAGAAAAAAGGAGGAATTCCAAGCAAATACGTTCAGAAGAAACGTGTTTGCCACGACCTCTCATAGTTGCTGTTACTGTGTATTCCTGTTTACGCAGATTCTGTTGCCTTTTGCTCAGTCATGTCTTCAAGCAGGCAGCCTGTTAGTGGGTGGGTTAGCAAGCCAGGGAGTTCATACAGAATAGCGTAGCAGCACACTGCTGGTGTTCCCACTATAATAACAATAATAATAATCTTTATTTCTACAAGTACATGATACAACTTATACAGACCATAGCTGACATCAGTGACATGCTATATAGAAAACCCCTATCATAGTGAGCGAGTAAGCCAGTGAATGAATAAGCCAGCCAGTAAGCCAGTGAATGAATAAGCTAGCCAGTAAGCCAGTGAATGAATAAGCCAGCCAGTAAGCCAGTGAATGAGTAAGCCAGCCAGTAAGCCAGTGAATGAGTAAGCCAGCCAGTAAGCCAGTGAATGAGAAAACCAGTAATCCAGTAAGACCACTAATACCCATCCTATAAGAGAGAGAGAGAGAGAGAGAGAGAGAGAGAGAGAGAGAGAGAGAGAGAGAGAGAGAGAGAGAGAGAGAGAGAGAGAGGAGGAGAGAGAGGAGAGAGAGGACCATGTGAGGAGGGCACTCCCCGTTTCCATAAACCTGCGTCCACGCGCAACGGTGCAGGTGAATCACTCACCCTCTTCTATCCTCCTCCACCCCCACCCTCTTTAACACCCCCACCCCCTTCTGTTATGTCCCTGTTTAATCCCCTTCTGTTATGTCCCTATTAAACTACCTTCTGTTATGTTCCTGTTTAATCCCTTCATTTATATTCTTGTTTAATCCCCCTTCAGTTGTGTCCCTGTTTAATCCCCTTCTGCTATGTCCCTGTTAAACTACCTTCTGTTATGTTCCTGTTTAATCCCCTTCTGTTATGTTCCTGTTTAACCCCCTTCTGTTATGTCCCTATTAAACTACCTTCTGTTATGTTCCTGTTTAACCCCTTCTATTATGTTCCTGTATAACCCCTTCTGTTATGTTCCTGTTTAACCCTCTTCTGTTATGTCTCTGTTTAACCCCTTGGATCAACGTCTAGCGAGAGCTGGGCGCCAAGGTATTGGTCCAGTGTGGTACGGTCGGCACTGTGTACCTTGTAACAAGGTTAGTAGGTTCGAGTCTCCTTCGGCCAGAGATCAGTGTTTGTGAATATTTCGCCTGCTCTTGCGAATTCCTAGCATATATATATATATATATATATATATATATATATATATATATATATATATATATATATATATATATATATATATATATATATATATATATATACATAACATATAACATGTGGATGTATGTATACCCATACATAATATATGCATGTTGTTACGTATACATGTGAGTAATATACAAGAAAAGTAGTATATAATATTTTGTTAAAACAACAGATTTATTGTACATGAAACTGGAAAATATGAATCATAAATAATAATAATAATAATAATAATAATAATAACAATAACAACAATGTTATATATTTTGATTGTTGGGTTTGAGACGTTTAAATTGGTTGTGTAATGACAGTGATTGTGGTAAGATGGTTTACCATTGAGGTTTATAGATGAATTTTGTGGTGGCAGGTGACTTGGAGGGGAACCCACCCAGTGTAGTGGTCAGGAGGAACCCCACCCAGTGTAGTGGTCAGGAGGAACCCCACCCAGTGTAGTGGTCAGGAGGAACCCACCCAGTGTAGTGGTCATGAGGAACCCCACCCAGTGTAGTGGTCAGGAGGAACCCCACTCAGTGTAGTGGTCAGGAGGAACTCCACTCAGTGTAGTGGTCAGGAGGAACCCCACCCAGTGTAGTGGTCAGGAGGAACCCCACCCAGTGTAGTGGTCAGGAGGAACCCCACCCAGTGTAGTGGTCAGGAGGAACCCACCCAGTGTAGTGGTTAGGACGAACCCCACCCAGTGTAGTGGTCAGGACGAACCCCACCCAGTGTAGCAACATCAACATTAGCATCATCCACAGCAACATCAACAGCAACATCACTATCAACAGCAACATCAACGTCAACAACAACAGCGCTATAATATACCTGAAGATACAATCACAACATCAACAACACTATAATATACCTGAAGATACAATCACAACATCAACAACACTATAATATACCTGAAGATACAATCACAACAGCAACATCAACAACACTATAATATACCTGAAGATACAATCACAACATCAACAGCACTATAATATACCTGAAGATACAATCACAACATCAACAGCAACATCAACATGAACAGCACTATAATATACCTGAAGGTGCCGTCTCAACATCAACAATAAATACTGTCTTTACAACGTGACTCGCCCACACAATGCTAAATTAACTTACTTTAAGAAGCAAATATATTCAAGACGGAGGTGCACGCTGGTCCCAGCCTCCGGGTCCTACCCTGAGCCTCCTGCAGGCGCTATACGTCAAGCAGGATACGCTATAGTTCAAGCAGGACACGCTGTAGGTCAAGCATGACACGCTGTAGGTCAAGCAGGATGCGCTGTAGGTCAAGCAGGATGCGCTATTCAAGCAGGACACGCTATTAGTAATTGTGAAGGCTCGATCCCCCGTCCTCTGTTCGGGAGGCAGGAACAGTGCCACGGGTTTGTTTGTGAGATTACGCAGGTGAGTTAAGCCTTAATGAGATTAGGATGATGAAGTGGCTTTTTTTAGATTAATTGTGGCTTTGTTTTCCTGGAAGTGGCTTTCGTGAGACGGTGAAAGTGCCTTTTTGAGACAGTGAAGGTGGCTTTTGTAAAACCGTAAAGGTGGCTTTTGTGAGACAGTGAAGGTGGCTTTTTTGAGTCGCTGGAGATGGCTTTTCCTCAGGTTTCCAGCATGGGGGAATCTGGCTGATGTGTAACTCTGTCCGCTTTCTAAAAATTACCAATTCATTCTTGCATGAACAGAGATATGAACCTGGCTGAACACAGCTGTTGATAATTTATGTCTGAGATGTTTATCTCAGAGAGAGAGTTTGTATTTGTTCCTGCAGTCTGAGATAAGGATGGTGAGGATGATAAACGAAGGAAGTAAGCTGTGCAAGAGGACTGCTAGGATGTGCAAGAGGACTGCTAGGATGTAATTGACACAGTCTGGACTGGTAGGTGGGACTCAGTATGTAACTGACACAATCTGAACTGGTAGGTGGGACTCAGGATGTAATTGACACAGTCTGGACTGGTAGGTGGGACTCAGGATGTAACTGACACAATCTGAACTGGTAGGTTGGACTCAGGATATATTTGACACAGTCAGAGCTGGTAGGTAGGAATCAGGACTGCATTACTAGTCAAAGAAAAAGAGTCACTCCCTATCCACCCACTCAATTTTCCTAGACTATCTGGTAACAGGTACGATGGATCGTCTTTCTCAGACAATTACCAACTCTTCTCTGTGCTAATCACCTTGTTTCTGTAATATTTTCCTTGTGAAAATTGCTAAATGAACAAGTAGAAGAGCTTACCTTTCAGTAATCGCCATGAGAGTGGACTAACCCATTGAGTGAGGACACGGGGCCCTGACACGATTATGTCTGATATGGGAGTATTAGGAAGAGCCGGGGAGGAGGGGCGGTCACCCGCCTCTCTTAACACGGGTCCACCCGAATATTTTTGTCTCCATAAGGTCCACTCGCTGTGAATAAAGGCGAGGTTTTCATCCTTGGGGAGTGTGTTTGTGTGTGTGGGGTAGGGCAGCAGTGTTGGCAGTGAGTGGTGGTAAACAGTGTATGGGGGGTAGGCAGTGTGTGGTGGTGGGCAGAATATGTTGGCAACTGTGGCAAGAGGAGAAAGTGTTGGCAAGAATGTTTTGCAAATATAAACGCAGTACAGGTGTCAAGAGAAGCTTACACATGTAAGCTGGGACAGCTATCCATCACACCAGGCTAGCCTGGATGACACATCAGGGTTTATCACTTGCTTCCATGATGATAATAATAATAATAGTAATGACAACAGTAACAACAATAATACAACAAAAACAGCATCAGCAATACTACTACTACTACTACTACTACTACTACTACTACTACTACTACTACTACTACTACTACTACTACTACTACTACTAATAATAATAATAATAATAATAATAATAATAATAATAATGTGAAGCCGAGAAGGTATAACTGGTCGACACAGCTGGAGCGATGAATCAACTTAGTAAGAAAAAAACATGAATTTCTTTCTTGAGTCTTGTACACAGTGTTTACTGGGAACCCAGAGCTTTTCTCTGATTTATCTCTGCTCTAGCAACATACGAACGTAAGAATGGAGTAGGGCTGGAGTAGGCCTCCAGGGCTATGCTAGGCCAGCCCTCAAACCCATGTCTATAAGACGTAACTGGTTATTAAGAAGTAAAACCACATATAACACAATAACTAAGTGGAAAGTATAGTGGTATAGTGTCTTTGTCCAAGACATCTGGGCAGCTGTCCACAAGATGGATATGAGGTGCACAATAAACTAGCCACTACCATCCACAGTATGAACACGAGGTGCACAATAAACTAGCCACTACCATCCACAGTATGAACACGAGGTGCACAATAAACTAGCCACTACCATCCACAGTATGAACACGAGGTGCACAATAAACTAGCCACTACCATCCACAGTATGAACACGAGGTGCACAATAAACTAGGCACTACCATCCACAGTATGAACACGAGGTGCACAATAAACTAGCCACTACCATCCACAGTATGAACACGAGGTGCACAATAAACTAGCCACTACCATCCACAGTATGAACACGAGGTGCACACTGCACAGTAAACCAGACACTTTGAAGACGAAATCTGAGAGAACACTAGTGTCATCCAGGTGTCGACACGACGCATCCCTCTGGCTGAGAGAACACCAGTGTCATCCAGGTGTCGACACGACACATCCCTCTGGCTGAGAGAACACCAGTGTCATCCAGGTGTCAACACGACGCATCCCTCTGGCTGAGAGAACACCAGCGTCATCCAGGTGTCAACACGACGCATCCCTCTGGCTGAGAGAACACCAGCGTTATCCAGGTGTCAACACGACACATCCCTCTGGCTGAGAGAACACCAGCGTCATCCAGGTGTCAACACGACACATCCCTCTGGCTGAGACAACACCAGCGTCATCCAGGTGTCAACACGACACATCCCTCTGGCTGAGACAACACCAGCGTCATCCAGGTGTCAACACGACACATCCCTCTGGCTGAGACAACACCAGCGTCATCCAGGTGTCAACACGACGCAACCCTCTGTACAAACCAACAATCAGAACACCCGGGTGCAAAGACGCGACACATAATTCTAGATAAGACAACACCTTTTGTGTGGTGCACATCAGGACGTGCACCTTGATGATAATTGTGCACTCATCTTAAGCAGGCGACGATAAGTCGCTCAGGTTATATTTACAAGTTTGTGATACATAAATATTATGGAGGAATGTGTCTGCCAATCTCTTCTGGCTCAGTAATTGATACTCCCCCGTGAGATCTGTGTATATTATACAAATGTGGTCTTCGCGGGTGTATGATATACTTCACAACACCCGCTTCCCGCGCTTTGCCCTTGTTTTTAGGTGTGTGTGTGTGTGTGTATTGACCTATTTGTGGTTGCAGGGGTCGATACTTAGCTCTATGTGTGTGTGTGTGTGGGTGTATGTGTGGGTGTGTGTGTGTGGTGATGAGTAAGACACATGTGCAACACTCAAGTACCTTTCGCTGGCGAGACGTTTCGCCCACACGACAGTCCCTTCTTCAGTCGAATGCAGATGAATATTTTTAAGACCCACGACCCATTTCTTTACCCTCCAAAAAACCCATTCTTCTACCCCCTCCCCCTCCCCACTCATCCCCCTCCACCCATTCACTTCGACTCACATCTCTATTCTCCCCACAACATAAAAAATATGGGTATGCGAACACGAAATTACGCATTCAGTTCCCGCTACCTAACGTTCGTACATAGTCCAGAGGTCAGGCACATGTTACGCACGCACGAAATTACGCAAAGTCACACACATGCGTATATTTCATGGAAGTCTACCCAGTGAAGTCCATGAACGGGGCTTGTTTCTGTTAACGGAGAGGAGAAACTAACAGGAAACGGGCTTACAACAGAGGGAAGAGCGACAGGATGAGACGCTTTGTGACAACAGTCAACGGGAAGTGAAAACGGAAAGTGAAACACAACAGGAGATGGGATGTGGGTAGACAACAGTCAACAGTAAAGGGACTGGGAAATTAAAGCAGAATGGCGAAAACGGGGAGATAAACAGCAGAATAATAACGGTAAAACAGAGAATTAAACATAAAATTATGATACACGCGCACACACACACACACACACACACACACACGCGCGCGGGGCCAGGAGCTATGAATCGACCCCTGCAACCACAACTAGGTGAGTACACAGGTTATAGTGAGAGAGGATGTCAGAACGAAGGATGTCAAGAAATCTAGAGTCATCCTTACAGAAGATGTCAGAGCATGCGAGTCAACAATAGACTGAAGTCACCTAACTGGGTAGATTACAGTCGTCTTCCTCAAGTCCAGTCTCCCCACACCTCAGGAAGATACTCCCCCACACACCCCACAATTCCAGTCACCCCACCAGTCTCCCCACACCTCAGGAAGATACTTCCCCACACACCCCACAATTCCAGTCACCCCACCAGTCTCCCCACACCTCAGGGAGATACTCGCCCACACTCCCCAGAGTCTCTCACTTGAGAGATGGTAACTGTCAAGTGATAGTAACTGCAGCTCTGCTGGAAGATAGTAACTGCAGCTCTGCTGGAAGATAGTAACTGCAGCTCTGCTGGAAGATAGTAACTACAGCTCTGCTGGAAGATAGTAACTACAGCTCTGCTGAAAGATAGTAACTGCAGCTCTGCTGGAAGATAGTAACTGCAGCTCTGCTGGAAGATAGTAACTGCAGCTCTGTTGGAAGATAGTAACTGCAGCTCTGCTGGAAGATAGTAACAGCAGCTCTGCTACAGCTACAGCTCAGGCTGACACTACTGAAGTCTCAGCTCAGGCTGACACTACTGAAGTCTCAGCTCAGGCTGACACTACTGAAGTCTCCCAGCTCAGGCTGACACTACTGAAGTCTCAGCTCAGGCTGACACTACTGAAGTCTCAGCTCAGGATGACACTACTGAAGTCTCAGCTCAGACTGACACTACTGAAGTCTCAGCTCAGACTGACACTACTGAAGTCTCAGCTCAGGCTAACACTACTGAAGTCTCCCAGCTCAGACTGACACTACTGAAGTCTCAGCTCAGGCTGACACTACTGAAGTCTCAGCACAGGCTGACACTACTGAAGTCTCAGCTCAGGCTGACACTACTGAAGTCTCCCAGCTCAGACTGACACTACTGAAGTCTCAGCTCAGGCTGACACTACTGAAGTCTCAGCTCAGGCTGACACTACTGAAGTCTCAGCTCAGACTGACATATTTCAACACTATGGGACCCATCTTGTGTGATGGTCTGTGACAGAGAAACAAAAGCTAGTTTTTGTTCCCACAATGTAACTATCATATAGAATAGTGTAGCAACACACTGCTGGTGTTCCCACAATGTAACTATCATATAGAATAGTGTAGCAACACACTGCTGGTGTTCCCACAATGTAACTATCATATAGAATAGTGTAACAACACACTGCTGGTGTTCCCACAATGTAACTATCATATAGAATAGTGTAGCAACACACTGCTGGTGTTCCCACAATGTAACTATCATATAGAATAGTGTAGCAACACACTGCTGGTGTTCCCACAATGTAACTATCATATAGAATAGTGTAGCAACACACTGCTGGTGTTCCCACAATGTAACTATCATATATAATAGTGTAGCAACACACTGCTGGTGTTCCCACAGTGTAACTATCATATAGAATAGTGTAGCAACACACTGCTGGTGTTCCCACAGTGTAACTATCATATAGAATAGTGTAGCAACACACTGCTGGTGTATACTCTTCTGCTAAATTAAAAAAATACTAATTCTCAGCAAGCAGGAAATACAGTCAGTGTCTTGTGAAAGTCAGGTAACCAATGTGACCTCAGGTGTGACCCCTGCCCACGCCCAGGTGACCTCAGATGTGACTCTTACCCACACGCAAGGCAAGAATTCCACATAAATGCTCTGCCTCACCTCTTAATAATAATAATAATAATAATAATAATAATAATAATGGTGATAACGACAATAATAATATTTCCACCTAGTTCTCTATCTTTTTCCTTCCATTCTCCCATCTCCCTATTACATTCTCTCTCTCTCTTCTCTCTCTCTCTCTCTCTCTCTCTCTCTCTCTCTCTCTCTCTCTCTCTCTCTCCTGGTTGAGTACATTTAAAGTGTCATGTCATAGGACTCTCCCAACACACACACACACACACACACACACACACACACACACACACACACACACACACACACACACACACACACACACACATGTGAATCATGTGTGTGGGCTGGAGAGTATGACTCATGAGTATTGTCAAGGACTAAATTAAGGTATTAAGGATGGGACAGAGTAAGTTTATTCAGGTATACACAAATACAGTTACATAGATTATCACACATAGCAGCATATGTGTAGAGAACATGGGATAACCCAAAAAGGTCAGAGTGACTTATTTCCATTTTGGTCCTCAAGTCATGGGTCATAGGTCATGGGTCACTCAAGTTCCTTCGTCTGGCTCAGGTTTGGATTAGTTTGACTCGTCTTAATGAGTAAGCAAGTAGGTATGCTGGTGACTTTGTGACGGTGCAATACCTGAGTGTCTTTACTGAACGATGTTTCGCCCGTGCAACAAGTTGTATTGATCTAAGTGGAAGAAATGGTGTAAAATACCGACCAAGTTGATCAAGACACATGTGCAACAGTTGGGTATCTTCAATGTTGAGACGTTTCGCCCCACACAGTAGGCTTCTTCAGTCAAATACAGTGGCAGCAGGAGTTGTAGTGTAATAAATATGATGTAATCAGTCCATCAACCTTGAAGAAAAAGTATTTGAGGAGGTCAGTCCCTCAGCCTGGAGAAGAGTTCAGCTTCATGGTCTGGAACAAGGTGGTCAGTCCCTCAGCCTGGAGAAGAGTTCAGCTTCATGGTCTGGAACAAGGTGGTCAGTCCCTCAGCCTGGAGAAGAGTTCAGCTTCATGGTCTGGAACAAGGTGGTCAGTCCCTCAGCCTGGAGAAGAGTTCAGCTTCATGGTCTGGAACAAGGTGGTCAGTCCCTCAGCCTGGAGAAGAGTTCAGCTTCATGGTCTGGAACAAGGTGGTCAGTCCCTCAGCCTGGAGAAGAGTTCAGCTTCATGGTCTGGAACAAGGTGGTCAGTCCCTCAGCCTGGAGGAGAAGAGTTCAGCTTCATGGTCTGGAACAATATAAAGCTGAAGCTTGAGAATGGTCTTAAATAGTGTCGAAGGTGCAGTGGAAGATCTTGAAGACGTTGTAGGGGATGGGATCCACTAGTGGAAGTAAGAAGGCAGCTACATCTGGAATCCAGCTTCAACAACTAGGGTTATTGAAGCTAAAACCTTGGGTAGCTTCATATTTTAGGGTAGATAAATACATGAGTGGGAGGGGGATGGACTTGAGTGGGACACTTTTGCAACATTTGGGAATCTTTATTCCAGAAATGCTTTGCCATACAGTGGTTTCTTCAGTCGAACGCAGAAATAAGTGGAATAAGAGGAGGAGTTTGAGGTAATCAGTCCCTCAGCCTTGAGTCGACGTGTTCAGTCCATCAATCTTCCTTCTTCTTAAGAATGAAGGAGATGCTTGTCCACCTTCCCTCTCGGAAGATCCACACATTCCTGCCATACTTGGCACTCATCCTGCCATTCTTGGCACTCATCCTGCCATATTTGAATGAAGCTGCGTAGAAAAAAACAAAACAAAGGAATCACTTCGCTTACAAGGTGCAGCATAACAGGTCACACTGGCAGAGGGGTACAGTGTAGGAGAGTGGAAAGTGGGTTAAGGTTGATGGGCAGCAGGTCACGCTTAAGGAGTTTCGACCTTCTTAGTTCTGACCTTGTTCCTCTGGGTTGGGGGGGGGGGAGCCCACCCAGAGGAACATATGGAATAGTGTAGCAACACACTGCTGGTGTTCCCACAATGTAACTATCATATAGAATAGTGTAGCAACATACTGCTGGTGTTCCCACAATGTAACTATCATATAGAATAGTGTAGCAACACACTGCTGGTGTTCCCACAATGTAACTATCATATAGAATAGTGTAGCAACACACTGCTAGTGTTCCCACTTTGTAACTATCACATAGAATGAACTGGCAACACACAGTGGGGGGGGGGGAGGTTCTCTACACTGATTAAACAAACCCCCACTGGCCCTCCTTCACCTGCCACTGGACCATTGTAAATATCATCACTGAGAGTGAACCAGCAGTGTCAAGGTTACAGGGAGTATACACCACCGCCTGTGGCATCCCATTCACACAGTGCCCACCCCCACCCCGTCTCTCCTCAAACACACTCATATAAGTTTATACTGTCATTTAGACGGTAATGTTTACATTTATATTAACATCTTCCGTGTTGTGAAGCTGTGTAGTGAATGTTTAGCTTTGCCAGGTTGTATGAATGACCATAGTGTGGTAGTTAATACTGTGGGTTGTTCAGGAGGCAGTGTGGTTGTTCAGGAGGCAGTGTGGTTGTTCAGGAGGCAGTGTGGTTGTTCAGGAGGCAGTGTGGTTGTTCAGGAGGTAGTGTGGTTGTTCAGGAGGCAGTGTGGTTGTTCAGGAGGCAGTGTGGTTGTTCAGGAGGCAGTGTGTTTGTTCAGGAGGCAGTGTGTTTGTTCAAGAGGCAGTGTGGTTGTTCAGGAGGCAGTGTGTTTGTTCAGGAGGCAGTGTGTTTGTTCAGGAGGCAGTGTGTTTGTTCAGGAGGCAGTGTGTTTGTTCAGGAGGCAGTGTGTTTGTTCAGGAGGCAGTGTGTTTGTTCAGGAGGCAGTGTGTTTGTTCAGGAGGCAGTGTTGTTGTTCAGGAGGTAGTGTGGTTGTTCAGGAGGTAGTGTGGTTGTTCAGGAGGTAGTGTGGTTGTTCAGGAGGCAGTGTGATTGTTCAGGAGGTAGTGTGGTTGTTCAGGAGGTAGTGTGGTTGTTCAGGAGGTAGTGTGGTTGTTCAGGAGGCAGTGTGTTTGTTCAGGAGGCAGTGTGATTGTTCAGGAGGTAGTGTGGTTGTTCAGGAGGCAGTGTGATTGTTCAGGAGGTAGTGTGGTTGTTCAGGAGGTAGTGTGGTTGTTCAGGAGGTAGTGTGGTTGTTCAGGAGGCAGTGTGGTTGTTCAGGAGGTAGTGTGGTTGTTCAGGAGGCAGTGTGTTTGTTCAGGAGGCAGTGTGATTGTTCAGGAGGCAGTGTGGTTGAGTGGGTGAGTGTTGCTCCGGATATTGCAGACGCTGGAATCCTGGTTGACACATCTTAAGGTTAAGCAACAAGTTGCATGAGTGTAGAGGAATTTGGAAGAAGAAGAAGAAGAGAGAGAGAGAGAGAGAGAGAGAGAGAGAGAGAGAGAGAGAGAGAGAGAGAGAGAGAGAAATATTACAAGCAGAGTTAGTGTCTCACTTGCCTTACCTCCTCTCTCTCCCTCCTTCCTTCCCTCCTACCTGCTCCTCCCTCCTTCCTTTCCTCCTACCTGCTCCTCCCTCCTTCCTTCCCTCCTACCTGCTTCTCCCTCCTATCTGTCCCTCCTCTCTTACCTGTTCTTTTCCTTTATTCTGCCTTCCTCTACTCTTCTTTCTCTTCCTGGTGTTGACTCACTCTCTCTCTCTTCCCCTGCCTTCCTTCTCTCCCTCTTTCTTTTGATGGTGGGTGTGGGCGGGGTGGGTGTGGGCGGGGTGGGTGTGGGCGGGGTGGGTGGCAGGCACCACCCAGGTGAGGCAGGTTTCTCCCCTAGTCATTAACACTGATTCTCACAAATGAGAAAACGTGACAATTTTCTGGAACAAGTGAGATGGTGGTGATTGTGGTGGTGATTGTGGTGGTGGTAGTGATGGTGATTGTGGTGGTGGTAGTGGTGGTGATTGTGGTGGTGGTAGTGGTGGTGATTGTGGTGGTGGTAGTGATGGTGGTAGTGATTGTGATAGTGGTGGTGATTGTGGTTGTGGTAGTGGTAGTGATTGTGTTGGTGGTAGTGATTGTGTTGGTAGTTGTGATTGTGGTGGTGGTAGTGATTGTGTTGGTGGTGGTTACTGTGTTGGTGGTGGTGATTGTGATGGTGGTGGTGATTGTGGTGGTGGTGATATATATTTATATATATATATATATATATATATATATATATATATATATATATATATATATATATACATATATATATATATACATATATATATATATATATATATATATATATATATATATATATATATATATATATATATTATATATATATATATATATATATATATATATATATATATATATATATATATTATATATATATATATATATATATATATATATATATATATATATATATATATATATATATATATATATAGATAGATAGATAGATAGTAGGTTGGTAGACAGCAACCACCCAGGGAGGTACTACCGTCCTGCCAAGTGAGTGTAAAACAAAAGCCTGTAATTGTTTTACATGATGGTAGGATTGCTGGTGTCTTTTTTCTGTCTCATAAACATGCAAGATTTCAGGTATGTCTTGTTACTTCTACTTACACTTAGGTTACACTACACATTCATGTACAAGCATATATATATACACACCCCTCTGGGTTTTCTTCTATTTTCTTACTAGTTCTTGTTCTTATTTCCTCTTATCTCCATGGGGAAGTGGAACAGAATTCTTCCTCCGTAAGCCATGCGTGTCGTAAGAGGCGACTAAAATGCCGGGAGCAAGGGGCTAGTAACCCCTTCTCCTGTATATATTACTAAATGTAAAAGGAGAAACTTTCGTTTTTCCTTTTGGCCACCCTGCCTCGGTGGCCACCGCCTCAGTGGCCACCCTGCCTCGGTGGCCACCCGCCTCGGTGGGAAACGGCCGACGTGTTGAAAGAAGAAAAGATATATATATATATATATATATATATATATATATATATATATATATATATATATATATATATATATATATAAGAGTCGTGTGGTAGATAGACGTGAAACCTATAAATCTGGGAACCAGGTGATTAAACTAACATACGTACATATTTTAGAGGTGTGTACTAACCTATTTGTGGTTGCAGAGGTCGAGACTCAGCTCTTGGCCCCGCCTCTTCACTGATCGCTACTGAGTCCTTTCTCTCCCTGCTCCATGAGCTTTATCATACCTCGTCTTAAAGCTATGTATAGTTCCTGCCTCCACTGTGTGTGTGTGTGTGCACTCACATCACTTGGCAGTCACTGCTAAACTTACACGATGTACAGGTTACAAACTACACAATTGTACGTAATATTGTACGTAATGACGTACGTAATGTACGTAACGTTGTCCGTAATGTTCTGCTGTTCGTAATTTCTTCGCCAGGGACATTATATGTGATTATGTTGTTCTGTGTGTTATACTATGTGTTATAGAGAGTGTTATAGTGTTATAGAGAGTGGTATAGTGTTATAGAGAGTGGTATAGTGTTATAGAGTGTTATAGTGTTAGAGAGTGTTATTGTGTTATGGAGAGTGTTATAGTGTTATACAGAGTGTTATAGAAAGTGTCGTCTTGGGAATTTAGGCCTACGGAAATTGGGTTCTTTAATCACTAGGTGCCCTTAGATTTTCCCTTTATTCCTCTTCCCTTTACCGCCTTCCCTTCGCCCTTTTACTCCCTTCGTGCTGATGTGGAGGTGGAAGTGTGGAGGTGGAGGTAGAGGTGTGGAGGTGTGGAAGTGGAGGTGTGGAAGTGGAGGTGTGGAAGTGGAGGTGTGGAAGTGGAGGTGTGGAAGTGGAGGTGTGGAGGTGGAGGTGTGGAAGTGGAGGTGTGGAGGTGGAGGTGTGGAGGTGGGAGTGTAGGTGGAGGTGTGGAGGTGGGGAAGTGGAGGTGTGGAGTGGAGGTGTGGAGGTGGAGGTGTGGAGGTGGAGGTGGGTGGAGGTGGAGGTGGGGAGGAGGTGGAGGTGTGGAGGTGGAGGTGTGGAGGTGGGAGGTGTGGAGGTGGGGTGGAGGTGTGGAGGTGGAGGTGTGGAGGTGTGGAGGTGGGAGGTGTGGAGGTGGGAGGTGTGGAGGTGGAGTGGGGTGGAGGTGTGGAGGTGGGAGGTGTGGAGGTGTGAGGTGGAGGTGGGGAGGTGGAGGTGGAGGTGTGGAGGTGGAGGTGAGGTGGAGGTGGAGGTGTGGAGGGTGGAGGTGTGGAGGTGGGAGGTGGAGTGGAGGTGTGGAGGGTGGAGGGTGGAGGTGGGAGGTGGAGGTGTGGAGTGGAGGTGTGGAGGTGGGAGGTGTGGAGGTGGAGGTGGAGGGTGGAGGTGGAGGTGGAGGTGTGGAGGTGGAGGTGTGGAGTGGAGGTGTGGAGGTGTGGAGGTGGAGGTGTGGAGGTGGGGGGAGTGGAGGTGTGGAGGTGGAGGTGGAGGTGGGGGGAGGTGGAGGGTGGAAGTGGAGGTGGGAGGTGGAGGTGGAGGTGGAGGTGGAGGTGGAGGTGGAGTGAGGGAGGTGTGGAGGTGGAGGTGTGGAGGTGGGAGGTGTGGAGGTGGAGGTGGGAGGTGGAGGTGGAGGTGGAGGTGTGGAGTGGGAGGTGTGGGGTGGAGGGTGGAGGTGGAGGTGGAGGTGGAGGTGGGTGGAGGTGTGGAGGTGTGGAGGTGTGGAGGTGGAGGTGTGGAGGTGGAGGTGTGGAGGTAGGTGGAGGTGGAGGTGTGGAGGGAGTGTGGAGGTGGAGTGTGGAGGTGGAGGTGTGGAGGTGGAGGTGTGGAGTGGAGGTGTGGAGGTGGAGGTGTGGAGGTGTGGAGGTGTGGAGGTGGAGGTGGAGGTGGAGGTGTGGAGGTGTGAGGGGTGGAGGTGTGGAGGTGGAGTGTGGAGGTGGTGGTGTGGAGGTGGAGTGTGGAGGTGGAGGTGTGTGGAGTGTGGGTGGAGGTGTGGTGGTGTGGAGGTGGAGGTGGAGGTGTGGTAGGTGGAGTTGGAGGTGTGGAGGTGTGAGGTGGAGGTGGAGGTGTGGAGTGTGTGGAGGTGTGGAGGTGTGGAGGTGGAGTGGAGGTGGAGGTGTGGAGTGGAGGTGTGGAGGTGGAGTGTGGAGGTGGTGGAGTGTGGAGGTGGAGGTGTGGAGGTGTGGAGTGTGGAGTGGAGGTGGGAGGTGGAGGTGTGGAGGTGGAGGTGTGGAGGTGTGGAGGTGGAGTGTGGAGTGTGGAGGTGGAGGTGTGGAGGTGGAGGTGTGGGTGTGGAGGTGGAGGTGTGGAGGTGGAGGTTGGAGGTCGGTGTGGAGGTGGAGTGTGGAGTGAGGTAGTGTGGAGGTGTGGAGGTGTGAGGTGTGATGGAGGTGTGGAGTGGAGGTGTGGAGTGGAGGTGTGGAGTGTGGCAGTTTCATGGTGGAGGTCCTGCAGGTGGTGCTGTGGTAGTGTGAGTGTGTGCTGCCTGTGCCTCATGCTGCCTTCCTCTGATGGTCTGCCTTCTCATGTCTGCCTTCCTCATGTCTGCCTTCCCTCAGGTGTCTGCTGTTCCCTCATGCTGCCTCCTCATGCTGCCTTCCATGTCTGCTTCCTCATGCTGCCTTCCTCATGTCTGCCTTCCCTCATGTCTGCTGTCCCTATGTCTGCCTTCCCTCATGCTGCCTTCCGTCATAGTCTGGCGTTCCTCATGTCTGCCTTCCTCATGCCTGCCTTCCTCATGTCTGCTTCCCTCATGTGCCTTCCTCATGTCTGCTTCTCATGCCTGCTAGTCATGCTGCCTTCCCTCATGCCTGCCTTCCCTCATGCCTGCCTTCCCTCATGCCTGCCTTCCCTCATGTCTGCCTTCCCTCATGTCTGCCTTCCCTCATGCCTGCCTTCCCTCATGTCTGCCTTCCTCATGTCTGCTTCCTCATGCTGCCTTCCCTCATGTCTGCCTTCCCTCATGTCTGCCTTCCCTCATGTCTGCCTTCCCTCATGTCTGCCTTCCCTCATGCCTGCCTTCCCTCATGTCTGCCTTCCCTCATGTCTGCCTTCCCTCATGTCTGCCTTCCCTCATGCCTGCCTTCCCTCATGTCTGCCTTCCCTCATGTCTGCCTTCCCTCATGTCTGCCTTCCCTCATGTCTGCCTTCCTCATGCCTGCTTCCCTCATGTCTGCTTCCTCATGTCTGCCTTCCCTCTGCTGCCTTCCTCATTGCCTTCCTCATGCTGCCTTCCCATCTGCCTTCCTCATGTCTGCCTTCCCTCATGCTGCCTTCCTCATGTCTGCCTTCCTCATGTCTGCCTTCCTCATGTCTGCCTTCCTCATGTCTGCCTTCCTCATGTTCCTTCCCTCATGCTGCCTTCCCTCATGTCTGCCTTCCTCATGTCTCCTTCCTCATGTCTGCCTTCCCTCATGCTCCTTCTCATGTCTGCCTTCCTTCTGCCTTCTCATGTCTGCTTCCTCTGTCTGCCTTCCTCATGTTGCCTTCTCATCTGCCTTCCCTCATGTCTGCCTTCTCATGTCTGCCTTCCTCATGTCTGCCTTCTCTGTCTGCCTTCCTCATGTCTGCCTTCCCTCATGTCTGCCTTCCTCATTCTGCCTTCTCATGTCTGCTTCCTCATGTCTGCCTTCCTCATGTCTGCCTTCTCATGTCTGCCTTCCCTCATGTCTGCCTTCCCTCATGTCTGCCTTCCCTCATGTCTGCCTTCCCTCATGCCTGCCTTCCCTCATGTCTCTTCCTCATGCTGCCCCTCATGCCTGCCTTCCCTCATGTCTGCCTTCCCTCATGTCTGCCTTCCTCATGCTGCCTTCCTCATGTCTGCCTTCCTCATGTTGCCTTCCTCATGCTGCCTTCCCTCATGTCTGCCTTCCCTCATGCTGCCTTCCCTCATGTCTGCCTTCCCTCATGCCTGCCTTCCCTCATGTCTGCCTTCCTCATGTCTGCCTTCCCTCATGTCTGCCTTCCTCATTTGCCTTCCTCATGCTGCCTTCCCTCATGCTGCCTTCCTCATGTCTGCCTTCCTCATGTCTGCCTTCCCTCATGCTGCCTTCCTCATGTCTGCCTTCCTCATGTCTGCCTTCCTCATGCTGCCTTCCTCATGCTGCCTTCCCTCATGTCTGCCTTCCTCATGTCTGCCTTCCTCATGCCTGCCTTCCTCATGTCTGCCTTCCTCATGTCTGCCTTCCCTCATGTCTGCCTTCCTCATGCTGCCTTCCCTATGTCTGCCTTCCCTCATGTCTGCCTTCCTCATGTCTGCCTTCCTCATGTCTGCCTTCCTCACTGTTCCTCATGCTGCCTTCCCTCATGTCTGCCTTCCCTCATGTCTGCCTTCCTCATGCTGCCTTCCTCATGTCTGCCTTCCCTCATGTCTGCCTTCCTCATGCTGCTTCCTCATGTCTGCCTTCCTCATGTCTGCCTTCCTCATGCTGCCTTCCTCATGTCTGCCTTCCTCATGTCTGTTTTCTCATGTCTGCCTTCCTCATGTCTGCCTTCTCATGCTGCTTCCTCATGTCTGCTTCCTTGCTGCCTTCCTCATGTCTGCCTTCCTCATGTCTGCCTTCCTCATGTCTGCTTCCTCATGTCTGCCTTCCTCATGTCTGCCTTCCTCATGCTGCCTTCCTCATGTCTGCCTTCCTCATGTCTGCCTTCCTCATGTCTGCCTTCCTCATGTCTCCTTCCTCATGTCTCTTTCCTCATGCTGTTCCCTCATGCTGCTTCCTCATGCTGCCTTCCTCATGTCTGCCTTCCTCATGTCTGCTTCCCTCATGTTGCCTTCCCTCATGTTCTGCCTTCCCTCATGTCTGCCTTCCTCATGTCTGCCTTCCTCATGTCTGCCTTCCTCATGTCTGCCTTCCTCATGTCTGCCTTCCCTCATGCTGCCTTCCTCATGTCTGCCTTCCCCATGTCTGCCTTCCTCATGTCTGCCTTCCTCATGTCTGCCTTCCTCATGTCTGCCTTCCCTCATGTCTGCCTTCCTCATGTCTGCCTTCCTCATGTCTGCCTTCCTCATGTCTGCCTTCCTCATGCTGCTCCTCATGTCTGCCTTCCTCATGCTGCCTTCCTCATGCTGCCTTCCTCATGTCTGCCTTCCTCATGTCTGCCTTCCTCATGCTGCCTTCCTCATGTCTGCCTTCCTCATGTCTGCCTTCCTCATGTCTGCCTTCCTCATGTCTGCTTTCCTCATGTCTGCCTTCTCCTCATGTCTGCCTTCCTCATGCTGCCTTCCTATGTCTGCCTTCCTCATGTCTGCCTTCCTCATGCCTGCCTTCCTCATGTCTGCCTTCCTCATGTCTGCCTTCCTCATGTCTGCCTTCCTCATGTCTGCCTTCCCTATGTCTGCCTTCCTATGTCTGCCTTCCTCATGTCTGCTTCCTCATGTTGCCTTCTCATGTCTGCCTTCCTCATGTCTGCCTTCCTCATGTCTGCCTTCCTATGTCTGCTTCCTCATGTCTGCCTTCCTCATGTCTGCCTTCCCTCATGTTCCTTCCTCATGTCTGCCTTCCTCATGTCTGCCTTCCCTTTATGTCTGCCTTCCTCATGTCTGCCTTCCTCATGTCTGCCTTCCTCATCTGCCTTCTCATGTCTGCCTTCCCTCATGTCTGCTTTCCTCATGTCTGCCTTCCTCATGTCTGCCTTCCTCATGTCTGCTTCCTCATGCTGCCTTCCTCATGTCTGCCTTCCTCATGTCTGTTCCCTTCTGCCTTCTCATGTCTGCCTTCCTCATGTCTGCCTTCCTCTCCCCTTCCTCTGCTCTTCTCATGTCTGCCTTCCTCATGTCTGCCTTCCTCATGTTGCTTCCTCATGTCTGCCTCCTCATGTCTGCCTTCCCTCATGTCTGCCTTCCTCATGCTGCCTTCCCTCATGTCTGCTCTTCCTCATGTCTGCCTTCCATGCTGCCTTCCTCATGTCTGCCTTCCTCATGTCTGCCTTCCTCATGCTGCCTTCCCCCATGTCTGCCTTCCTCATGTCTGCCTTCCCTCATGTCTGCCTTCCTCATGTCTGCCTTTCCTCATGTCTCCTTCCTCATGTCTGCTTCCTCTGTCTGCCTTCTCATGTCTGCCTTCCTCATGTCTGCCTTCCTCATGTCTGCCTTCCTCATGCCTGCCTTCCCTCATGTCTGCCCTTCCCTCATCTGCTTCCTCATGTCTGCCTTCCCTCATGTCTGCCTTCTCATGTCTGCTTCCTCATGTCTGCCTTCCTCATGTCTGCCTTCCTCATGCTGCCTTCCTCATGCTGCCTTCCCTCATGTCTGCCTTCCTCATGTCTGTTCCTCATGTCTGCCTTCCTCATGTCTGCCTTCCTCATGCCTGCCTTCCCTCATGTCTGCCTTCCTCATGCTGCCTTCCTCATGCTCTGCCTTCTCATGTCTGCCTTCCTCATGTCTGCCTTCTCATGCTCTGCCTTCCTCATGTCTGCCTTCTCATGTCTGCTTCCTCATGTTCTTCCCTCATGTCTGTTCCCTCATCCTGCCTTCCTCTCATGTCTGCCTTCCTCATGTCTGCCTTCCTCATGCTCTGCCTTTCCTCATGTCTGCCTTCTCTGTCTGCTTCCTATGTCTGCTTCCTTGTCTGCCTTCTCATGTCTGCCTTCCTCTGCCTCTTGCTCTTTCCTCATGTCTGCCTTCCTATGCTGCTTCCTCTGTCTGCTTCCTTCATGTCTGTTTCCTCTGTTCCTTTCCTATGTCTGCTTCCTCTGTCCTTCCTCATGTCTGCCTTCTCTTCTGCCTTCCCTATTCTGTTCCTCTGTCTGTTCCCTCATGTCTGCCTTCCTATGCTGTTCCTCATGCTGCTTCTCTTCTGCCTTCCCTATGTCTGCCTTCCCTCTGCTCTGCTTCCTCATGTCTGCCTTCTTCTGCCTTCCTCTGTCTGCCTTCCTCTGTCTGCCTTCCTCATGTCTGTTTCCTGCTTCTTCCTGCTGCCTTCCCTCTGTCTGCCTTCCTCCTGTCTGCCTTCCTCCTGTCTGCCTTCCTCTGTCTGCCTTCCTCATGCCTTCTCTGTCTGCCTTCCTCTGTCTGCCTTCCCTCATGTCTGCCTTCCCTCATGTCTGCCTTCCTGCCTTCTATCCTGCCTGCCTTCCCTCCTGTCTGCCTTCTATCCTGCCTGCCTTCCCTCCTGTCTGCCTTCCCTCCTGTCTGCCTTCCCTCCTGCCTGCCTTCCCTTCTGCCTGCCTGCCTGCCTTCCCTCCTGCCTGCCTTCCATCCTGCCTGCTTTCCATCTTCCTCTCTGGACCACGAAAGAAGACACTGGACCACGGAGCATTTATATTCCCGATTGCTTTATTGCCCAATTTATGGGGTTAGGCCCCACCCATGGCTTTTAATAACTGGGATGATGTCCCGTGTCCAGACCGCGTGTCCAGACTACTTGTCCAGACTGCGTGTCCATAGAATATTTAAGACACGTGAGAGTTGCAACTCTTGTTGAATATGGAGTGCAGTAGTCTGGGTCAGAGTGCACTGTCACACTACGAATGGCTTCATCGAAGTCAAGAGGACTTAAGATCATGGCAGATATTATGGAGATGTGGCAGGTGTTTTGGGTCGCTGATGTTAGAAAGTCAATTGGGTTGTTGTTGTTTTGGTTGACTGAATGCTGAGTCATGGTGTGACCTCAGTGTTGGACTGACTTTGTTGACATCAGTGGAAGCAGATGTAGTCTGGGATGTTACTTCAGGGGGAAGCGACCCCCACCCCCAGGAATAGTCTTCAGATAAGCAGTGTATGTTCAGTGTCTTTTAAGTAAGGGGGTGAGGGCGTGGGGTGAGGGGTGAGGGCGTGGGGGTGACTACCTGACGCCAAAAGGTCATGATGCTTGAGGCATCTCAAGACCACAAGCCACCTCTCTTCCTGACCTCCTCTTCCCCTTCCTTTCCTCCTTCCTCGCATCTCTTGTCCCCCTCCTCCTCCTCCTCCTGGATGAGATAAACTGCTATCTTCATCACCAGGAGGTGAGGGAGGTTTCACTGGATAACACATGTGTAACACCTAGCTATCTATATTGGTAAATCAACACTGCAGGAAGGATCAACACTGCAGGAAGGATCAACACTGCAGGAAGGATCAACACTGCAGGAAGGATCACCACTGCAAGAAGGATCAACACTGCAAGAAGGATCAACACACACACACACACACACACCCATGTCGGGGCCAGGAGCTGTGACTCGACCCCTACAACCACAACTAGGTGAGTGCACAAACATGCACACACAGGAAGGAGGGAAGGTCACAAGAAAAGACCGCGAAGTGTGTGAGGAACTCAATGTAAGATCCAAAGTGTTCACCGAGGAGACAGAAGGGACTCCAGAAAGACAGAGGTGGGGTACACCATCAAGTGTTGGACACAATACATACAACCCAGGAAGAAGTGAAGAGGCTGCTGAGTGAGCTAGATACCTCAAAGGCGATGGGGCCGGATAACATCTCTCCATGGGTCCTGAGAGAGGGAGCAGAGGCGCTATGTATACCACTAACAACAATCTCCAACACGTCTATCGAAACAGGACGACTACCTGAGGTATGGAAGACAACAAATGTAGTCCCAATTTTTAAAAAAGGAGACAGACATGAAGCATTAAACTACAGACCAGTGTCACTGACATGTATAGTATGCAAAGTCATGGAGAAGATTATCAGGAGAAGAGTGGTGGAGCACCTAGAAAGGAATGAGCTTATCAATGACAGCCAGCACGGTTTCAAGGATGGGAAATCCTGTGTCACAAGCTTATTGGATTTCTATGACAGGGTGACAGCAGTAAGACAAGAGAGAGAGAGGGGTGGGTAGATTGCATTTTCTTGGACTGTAAGAAGGCGTTTGACACAGTTCCACACAAGAGATTAGTGCAAAAATTAGAGGACCAGGCAGGGATAATAGGGAAAGTGCTGCAATGGATCAGGGAATACCTGTCAGGAAGACATCAGCGAGTCATGGTACGTGGCGAGGTGTCAGAGTGGGCGCCTGTAACGAGCGGGGTTCCACAGGGGTCAGTCCTAGGACCGGTGCTGTTTCTGGTATCTGTGAACGACAAGACGGATGGAATAGACTCCGAAGTGTCAATGTTTGCAGATGATGTGAAGTTGATGAGAATTCAATCTGACAGAGACCAGGCAGAACTACAAAGGGACCTGGACAGGCTGCAAGCCTGGTCCAGCAACTGGCTCCTGGAGTTCAACCCCACCAAGTGCAAAGTCATGAAGATTGGGGAAGGGCAAAGAAGACCACAGACAGAGTACAGTCTACGGGGCCAGAGACTACAAACCTCACTCAAGGAAAAGGATCTTGGGGTGAGTATAACACCAGACACATCTCCTGAGGCGCACATCAACCAAATAACTGCTGCAGCATATGGGCGCCTAGCAAACCTAAGAACAGCATTCCGACATCTTAATAAGGAGTCATTCAGGACCGTGTACACTGTGTACGTTAGGCCCATACTGGAGTATGCAGCACCAGTTTGGAACCCACACCTAGCCAAGCATGTAAGGAAACTAGAGAAAGTGCAAAGGTTTGCAACAAGACTAGTCCCGGAGCTAAGTGGTATGTCCTACGAGGAGAGGTTAAGGGAAATCAACCTGACGACACTGGAGGACAGGAGAGATAGAGGGGATATGATAACGACTTATAAAATACTGAGAGGAATTGACAAGGTGGACAGAGACAGAATGTTCCAGAGATGGGACACAGCAACAAGGGGACACAGTTGGAAGTTGAAGACTCAGATGAGTCAAAGGGATGTTAGGAAGTATTTCTTCAGTCACAGAGTTGTCAGGAAGTGGAATAGTTTGGGAAGTGATGCAGTGGAGGCAGAATCCATTCATAGCTTTAAGAAGAGGTATGATAAAGCTCATGGAGCAGGAAGAGTGATCTAGTAGCGACCAGCGAAGAGGCGGGGCCAGGAGCTGTGAATCGACCCCTGCAACCACAACTAGGTGAGTACACAACACACACACACACACACACACACACACACACACACACTTTAAACCCGGTTTAAGAGGGTGTTAATTCGCTTGGTTTAAATATCGTGGTTTAGTATCGTAATTTAAACCCTGTAAAGTGTGGCGATATTCGGATATCTCGAAGAGGTAAACCCGCAAGGGTCAGGCAGTATTATGGGGGGGGGGGTAAACTGGGCCAAATTAAGTTTGATCCGTGGAAGGGGAGAGAGAAGATTAGCTTCTCCAGTACCTCGGATCAAGGACTCTTCACCAGCATCATTCATGTCACTCCTGGCATGTCTAAACAATTTTTTTTGGTTTAAGACATGTCCGGGACTCACGTCACTTTTGACATGTCTAAGAAATATTTTTTTGGGGTTTAAAAGACATGTCAGGGACTCACGTCACTCTTGACATGTCTAAGTAATATTTTATTTTTTTGGTTTAAGACATGTCTGGGACTCACGCCACTCCTGACATGTCTAATAAATATTTTGGAGGGTTTAAAAGGCATGTCAGGGACTCACGTCACTCTTGACATGTCTAAATATATTTTTTAGTCGATAAAAAGCGACATGTACGTAAGCAGAGTGCTGGTTTAAGACTCATGTCACTCTTGACATGTCTAAGTAACATTATAGATCATGTTTTTTTTGTCTTGATAACTCCATCATCTCTCAAGTCCGGTTTATGTAGTTAATTATAATAAATTCGGATAAGGATCCTGTTTTGGGAATTAATAAGCGAATATTATTGTAGGAATCAACTTGTGGGTCGAGTGAGATACATACACGCATAGTGTATGCATACACTGTGTATACACACACTGTATACATGCATAGTGTATGCATACACTGTATACACACACTGTATACACGCATAGTGTACGCATACACTGTGTATACAGTGTATATACTCACAATGTATACACTCAATGTATACACACACACAATGTATACACACACATTGTATACACACACAATGTGTGTGTATACAATGTTAGTATTGTATACCATTGTCTTCTTCTTCTTCTTCTTCTTCTTCTTCTTATTATTATTATTATTATTATTATTATTATTATTATTATTAGTTATTATTATTATTATTATTCTGAGCCAACAATAACATAAATACCAACATTATTTATTAAATATATACATATACATGTATATACAGTAATACATATACACGTATACGCTCTCTTTTTCAGGTAAGACTTGGAAATGGTCAGGTGTATGACAAGTAACTGATCCTCGCCTTCCAGACAGGTGAAGACTGACAGGTGAAGACTGACAGGTGAGACAGACCCACCTTCACCCTCCTTAATGTTCACATTGACCGTCTCAGATGTTCAATTGTCACATACTTTAGCGAGAAGAAATTATATGTAATGGTTATAATCAGAACCATGGTTTTTAAAGGGGTGGAGGTGTAAGCCAGTGGAAGGCCTCTGTCAGATGACCAAAAGCTCCAGTGGAGGGTCGTCATATTACTTAAGACCCGCGTCAGGAAACACTTGTCATGCTTTCTGATGAACCTTACCTAACCTGACCTTTCCAAGCCTAACCTAACCTAACTTAACCTAACCTAACCTAACCTTATCTTACTTAAACTAACCTTACCTTACCTAACCTAACCTAATCTAACCTAACCTTACCTTACCTTACCTTAACTTACCTTACCTTACCTTACCTTACCTAACCCAACCTAACCTAACCTAACCTAACCTAACCTAACCTAACCTAACCTAACTTAACCTAACCTAACCTAACCTTACCTAACCTAACCTAACCTAACCTAACCTAACCTTACCTTACCTTACCTTACCTTACCTTACCTTACCTTACCTTATCTTATCTTATCTTACCTTACCTTACCTTACCTTACCTTACCTTACATTACCTAACTTAACCTAACCTAACCTTACCTTACCTAACCTTACCTAACCTTACCTTATCTTACCTAACCTTACCTTATCTTACCTTACCTTACCTTACCTAACTTAACTTAACCTAACCTTACCTTACCTAACCTTACCTTACCTAACCTTACCTTACCTAACCTTACCTTACCTAACCTTACCTTACCTTACCTTACCTTACCTAACTTAACCTAACCTAACCTAACATTACCTTACCTTACCTTACCTTACCTTACCTTACCTTACCTTACCTTACCTTACCTTACCTTACCTTACCTTACCTTACCTTACTTTACCTTACCTTACCTTACCTTACCTTACCTTACCTTACCTTACCTTACCTTACCTTACCTTACCTTACCTTACCTTACCTTACCTTACCTTATTACCTTTACCTTACCTTACCTTACCACTTTACCTTACTTACCTTACCTTACCTACCTTACCTTACCTTACTTTACCTTACCTTACCTTACCTTACCTTACCTTACCTTACCTTACTTTACCTTACCTTACCTTACCTTACCTTACCTTACCTAATCTTACTTTACCTTACCTTACCTTACCTTACCTTACCTTACCTTACCTTACCTTACCTTACCTAACCTTACTTTACCTTACCTTACCTTACCTTACCTTACCTTACCTTACTTTACCTTACCTTACCTTACCTTACCTTACCTTACCTTACCTTACCTTTACCTTACCTTACCTTACCTTACCTTACCTTACCTTACTTTACCTTACCTTACCTTACCTAACCTTACCTAACCTAACCTAACCTAACCTTACCTAACCTTACCTAACCTTACCTAACCTAACCTAACCTTACCTAACCTTACCTAACCTTACCTAACCTAACCTAACCTAACCTAACCTTACCTAACCTAACCTAACCTAACCTAACCTAACCTAACCTAACCTAACCTAACCTTACCTAACCTTACCTAACCTAACCTAACCTTACCTAACCTTACCTAACCTTACCTAACCTAACCTAACCTTACCTAACCTAACCTAACCTACCTAACCTACCTAACCTTACCTAACCTAACCTTACCTAACCTTACCTAACCTTACCTAACCTAACCTAACCTTACCTAACCTTACCTAACCTTACCTAACCTTACCTAACCTTACCTAACCTAACCTAACCTTACCTAACCTAACCTAACCTTACCTAACCTAACCTAACCTGCCCTAACTTGACCTCAGCAAAAATAAGCTTAAGAATAAAGGAACACTGCAGCAGGTGTGTTGCCTTTGCTTGGCAGGTCCTCAAATTCAACCTTTCCCATCTATATATCTGCTTAAGATGTATACAAAATAGACTTGATCAACCCCCGGTAGGATATATACACTGAGAGATGTATATATCTGTGTATATATGCCGGGAGAGTATACATTGATCCCTATTTTCAGAATGAAGTATTCTTGACTGGATGTGAAAATGTCATACGTAGCCTTGATAACCCTTAGTGGAGTCGATAGGCTTTAAACCGCATTAACCAACCTTTCGTTTAGTGTCCTCAACCATCCTCAGTGTCTCTTCACTATTTCAACGTATATTCTTTCGATTTTTGGAACTTTACTCTGGACTGCATAGTGTTTGTCGTACTTTACTAGCCTACAACCTTTTCTAGGTGTCCTTGTTAAAGTACCTGCATGCTTTTTTTAAGATTAGATTAGATATTCCCATCGAAGTGGCTAGTTTATTGTGTACCTCGTATTATGTGGATGGTAGTGGCTAGTTTATTGTGTACCTCGTATTCTGTGGATGGTATTGGCTAGTTTATTGTGTACCTCGTATTCTGTGGATGGTATTGGCTAGTTTATTGTGTACCTCGTATTCTGTGGATGGTATTGGCTAGTTTATTGTGTACCTCGTATTCTGTGGATGGTATTGGCTAGTTTATTGTGTACCTTGTATTCTGTGGATGGTAGTGGCTAGTTTATTGTGTACCTCGTATTCTGTGGATGGTAGTGGCTAGTTTATTGTGTACCTCGTATTCTGTGGATGGTATTGGCTAGTTTATTGTTTACCTCGTATTCTGTGGATGGTATTGGCTAGTTTATTGTGTACCTCGTATTCTGTGGATGGTAGTGGCTAGTTTATTGTGTACCTCGTATTCTGTGGATGGTAGTGGCTAGTTTATTGTGTACCTCGTATTCTGTGGATGGTATTGGCTAGTTTATTGTGTACCTCGTATTCTGTGGATGGTATTGGCTAGTTTATTGTGTACCTCGTATTCTGTGGATGGTATTGGCTAGTTTATTGTATACCTCGTATTCTGTGGATGGTATTGGCTAGTTTATTGTGTACCTCGTATTCTGTGGATGGTATTGGCTAGTTTATTGTGTACCTCATATTCTGTGGATGGTAGTGGCTAGTTTATTGTGTACCTCGTATTCTGTGGATGGTATTGGCTAGTTTATTGTGTACCTCGTATTCTGTGGATGGTAGTGGCTAGTTTATTGTGTACCTCATATCCATCCTGTGGATGGTAGCACAAGAACATATATGGATACACAACAGTCCTAGGACCTGGGCCCCAAAAAGATTAACAGGAATACATACATCTGGATTTATATCTACAGTTTGGTTACCTTTAACAAGCAAATTTAGGAAACTTGCTGAAATATATCTAATATCATATTGTTATTAATAAAATATCTTGACGTAAAGTCAGATAGTAGTAGTGGTGGTGGTAGTAGTAGTAGTAGTGGTGGGGGTAGCAACCACCACTACCAGTAACAACCACCACTACCAGTAACAACCACCACTACCAGTAACAACCACCACTACCAGTAACAACCACCATTCTTCCCCTGGTAGTAGCAACTCTCACATGCCTCTCAAGGACGTGTATTCTCTCGGCAGCCAGCTGCTACCACCACTACCACTGGTAGCCAGCTGCTACCACCACTACCACTGGTAGCCAGCTGCTACCACCACTACCACTGGTAGCCAGCTGCTACCACCACTACCACTGGTAGCCAGCTGCTACCACCACTACCACTGGTAGCCAGCTGCTATCACCACTACAACTGGTAGCCAGCTGCTACTACCACTACCACTGGTAGCCAGCTGCTACTACCACTACCACTGGTAGCCAGCTGCTATCACCACTACCACTGGTAGCCAGCTGCTACCACCACTACCACTGGTAGCCAGCTGCTACCACCACTACCACTGTGTACTCACCTAATTGTGGTTGCAGGGGTCGATTCACAGCTCCTGTGTGTGTGTGTGTGTGTGTGTGTGTGTGTGTGTGTGTGTTTTCGCCACTCAGACAACACTCTTCACTGTTTCTGATGGACCAAACTATCAGAGCACTAATAACCGGCTATCAATGAGGAGTACTCGCTTAACTAGCCTCTGGGGGGGGGGGGTTAAGCGGTACAAAACGCTTAATTTTCTCTGATCTGATTGACAGGGATACTAACAACCCTCAGGGTGGGGGAGGGGTGGGAGGAGGGTGTGTTGAGTTGGTGGTTGGTGAGGGTTAATTCGATTGGTGAGAGTAGAAGTGGGTATGTTGTGGTAGTAGTAGTGGTAGTAGTGGTAGTAGTAGTAGTAGTAGTGGTAGTAGTAGTAGTAGTAGTGGTAGTAGTAGTAGTAGTAGTGGTAGTAGTGGTGGTACTAGTAGTAATGGTAGTGGTACTAGTAGTAGTAGTAGTGGTGGTAGTGGTACTAGTAATAGTAGTAGTAGTAATGGTATACATCCACTTGTCTCCCACCACTGTTGAGTCTCTGTATTCAACTGACGAAGGCTGCAACGCGGGCGAAACGTTCCAACAATATTCTTATTGTTGTCCATCAGTCTTATTCTTCACCCTGGCGGTATTATACAGGGTGTTCCAAAACGACCGACCCAGTTTCAAAGCAGTAGCGATTTCAAATCGAGTCCATCGTTTTGATACACCCTGTATACCACTTATGGTCAGGTAAGTAATATCGTAACTATAGACAGGTGAGAGAGTGAGAGTGAGAGTGAGAGAATGAGAGGAGTGAGAGAGTGAGAGCGAGCAGTAGGTCTACTGGCCTAGCATGGGCCAGTAGACCTTCTGCAGTGCTCCTTCATCTTCATGTTTGCTAATGGGACTTATACAGTTCATGTTTAATCACAGCTGGCTTCCTAGATGGTTAAATGGCTGACTTCGTAGATAGTTAAATGGCGGACTTCGTAGATAGTTAAATGGCTGACTTCGTAGATAGTTAAATGGCTGACTTCGTGGATAGTTAAATGGCTGACTTCGCAGATAGTTAAATGGCTGACTTCGCAGATAGTTAAATGGCTGACTTCGCAGATAGTTAAATGGCTGACTTCGTAAATGGTTAAATGGCTGGCCACACCTGGGTATCTGAATACCGAAGACGTTTCGCCCACCAGTGGCTTTATCATCCCAAAACAGAGGTTATTTGAAGGTGTTAAAACTAGCGATAGTAAAAGACGAGGTAATCAGTCCCACAGTCTAGGTGTTCATCACCTTAGTCTTGTTGAATCTGAAGTACAGGCAGGAAGAAGAATGCTTATACAGAGGTCAGATGAAGTGCAGCAGTTAAAGGTATCGTGACTGGTGGCGGGGCCCACTAGTGGAAGTAGGCCGTGGCCAAGAACAAACACACTGTAGAAAAACCCACGAAACGGGTAGGGTTTGAACGCAGGCTGTAGAAGATATCCTCTGTACCAAGACTCAACGGTGTTACTGTGTCAGACAAGTGTTGAACGTGTCTGTATTCGTTTGTTAGAACGAGGCACTGGTTATGTAAGTGGGAGGAGTGGCTGGTGCCGCCTGAGAAAGTTCCGCACTGAGGGTTAGATGGCGTCCGAATACTTAGGGATAATTAGTTATCTTTGTGGTGGTGTTGAGATCGACACTGTGATGGATGCTGGCAGCAGTGTTGTGGTCACCTCCAGTGAGGTCTGTGGTTACACTAGCTCAGCTCTGCTGCCTCCTCCTCCTCCTCCAGAATAACCCGTCCACCTCACCGAACCAGCATCCTGAACCCGCCTGCCGAACTCTCCTAACGAACCCACAGAACTCTCCTGCCGGACACGTCCGCCAAACCACGCTGACAACCTCGCATAATAATACTTAAACTGATGGGTATATATATATATATATATATATATATATATATATATATATATATATATATATATATATATATATATATATATATATATACATGTATATATACATACACACTAGTCACACACCAACACACGAAGGTAAATGGGCCAGTACATATACAAGAGGAAGGCAGGGATTTATATCTTTAGTTTCTCTTACCTCTTGCAAACAAATACAAAATATATTTGCTTAATGTATCTGATATGTCAAGGTACCTACCTTGACATATCATCTTGACTTGTACCATTTACAAGTCACACTGACACACGAAGGTGAGGAAGCCAGGTCATCATACTGTCTATCTCTTGAATTCAAAGGAAGAGTTCAGTTCCCCGTCCTCCATTCCACTCTCTCCCTCTAACCTGACTTCTCGTCGCCACGTCTCGAACTGGTTTCGATCTGCCACGTCTCGCCCCTTCAGGCGTCTCCAGGTAACAGCTTGGTTTCGAAATGATGGTGTTAATTAAGAGACGGGAAGCCTCCTGTCCGGTGGGTGATATATATCTGCCGGCCTTCCATGCCTCTTCCATGGTCCCTCCCACAACCACTGTGGGAGTAACCAAGTGATAGTAACTGCAGCTCTGCTGGAAGATAATCATTGAAGCTGTCGTAGCTAGTGAACCTTTAATGGAATACTTGAAGATATCTTCTTGTCCTTTGAATAAATGGCTCAGAAAACCAACAGGGAGAACTGGGAGGTCCAGGGTAGAACTGGGAGGTCCAGGGTAGAACTGGAAGGTCCAGGGTGGAACTGGAAGGTCCAGGGTAGAATTGGAAGGTCCAGGGTAGAACTGGAAGGTCCAGGGTGGAACTGGAAGGTCCAGGATAGAACTGGAAGGTCCAGGGTTGAACTGAAAGATCCAGAGTGGAACTGGAAGGTCCTGGGTGGAGCTGGAAGATCCAGGGTGGAACTGGAAGGTCCAGGGTGGAACTAAAAGGTCCAAGGTAGAACTGGAAGGTCCAGGGTGGAACTGGAAGGTCCAGGGTGAACCTGGGAGGTCCAGGTAGTTAATTGTCATCCATCACCACCGGGGGCTCTGCCTAACTCACCTAATTTCATGGAATATCTTATTTTGTCTTTCGGTAATAGAAGCTTTTTTTTTTTTTTTTTAGAAACCTAAGAGTACAGTCCGAGGGACTTCAAGCGCTCCTAGTGTTTTAGGTTTTTGACTCAGTTTATACGAGCTGCGAAGGTTATCTATACATTCTCTGGTTCTGTAATTTTGCCTGCCCTGAAGGCAAAATTCCAGCCGAGAGATGACAAGCCAAGTAAAGAGTATCATTACTGTCGTGACCTCTCTTGTTTTGAAGGTTCTCGTTATCCAATCAGTCATTATTCCTGCCGTTGCAATAACAACATTGTTTTGCGCCCTGAAAGTGAGATCCTCTGACATTATTTCTCTCAGGTCTCTCACGGACTTCTGCTCTTTCGAGTGATTTGTCTTGTACTCTGATCTTGCTTTTATTTATTCAGTACTCTGTGATGTAGTAACTGAAATTTGTCCTCATTGTTGTCAGTTGTCCACTGGAAGACTTGGTGTATATCAGTGGCCCACTGGAAGACTTGGTTTATATCAGTGGCCCACTGGAAGACTTGGTTTAGGTCAGTTTGAAGCCTCACTGTGTTCCCAATAGATGCCGCTTTCACACAAATTCTTGTGTCGTCTAAACGGATGATACAGTGCCGTGGTTTATGTTCCTGTCTATGTCAGGTATGAGAATGAGAAACAGAAGTGGGACGAGTAGTACTGTGTCTTGAGGAACAGAGGCAGGAGCTGGTTACTCATGTTACTCTGGGTCGTGTAGATGATGTAATTCCATGTGGTTGGTAAATTGCTTCTTGAACACCTCTCAGAGATATTAAAAATGTGGGACGTCAGGCTTATTGGTCTGTAGTTTTGGCAATTGTTTTATTGCCACCTTGAAGGTTCCTGCTACTGGCAGTGTTGAAGGTTCCTGCTACTGGCAGTGTTGAAGGTTCCTGCTACTGACAGTGTTGAAGGTTCCTGCTACTGACAGTGTTGAAGGTTCCTGCTACTAGCAGTGTTGAAGGTTCCTGCTACTGGCAGTGTTGAAGGTTCCTGCTACTGGCAGTGTTGAAGGTTCCTGCTACTGGCAGTGTTGAAGGTTCCTGCTACTGGCAGTGTTGAAGGTTCCTGCTACTGGCAGTGTTGAGGGCTGCAGTGTACATGTCTTGCCAGGGTAACA
>WNWK01000006.1:158925-168925 GCA_009830355.1 Cherax destructor
ACTGCGCTAGCAACTGAGCTACGCGAAATACTCCTAAGTATTCTGGCTTGTTCACAGTAGTTAAAACACGTCAGTGACCTTCCACAGGTCAGTATTTGACCTTTGGTCATGATCACACACCAATTGATTGCCCATTATTGATTGTTGATTGCCCATTATTAATTGTTGATTGCCCATTATTGATTGTTGATTTCCCATTATTGATTGTTGATTGCCCATTATTGATTGTTGATTGCCCATTATTAATTGTTGATTGCCCATTATTGATTGTTGATTTCCCATTATTGATTGTTGATTGCCCATTATTGATTGTTGATTGCCCATTATTGATTGTTGATTGCCCATTATTGATTGTTGATTGCCCATTATTGATTGTTGATTGCCCATTATTGATTGTTGATTGTCCATTATTGATTGTTGATTGCCCATTATTGATTGTTGATTGCCCATTATTGATTGTTGATTTCCCATTATTGATTGTTGATTGTCCATTATTGATTGTTGATTGCCCATTATTGATTGTTGATTGCCCATTATTGATTGTTGATTTCCCATTATTGATTGTTGATTGCCCATTATTTACATTGTTTCTATTGTTTTGAAAGCTCTCGTGATCCATCCTGTCATTTTGATGGCTTCCATTTATTTTCTTGTCATTAATAATATTATAATTACCGACAGAATGTAAGGCCAGAGGACACAAATGCAAATATTTTGGTTGGTGGGTTTGGGATTGAGAAGGACCTGCATAGTATAGGCCAGTAGGCCTGCTGCAGTGCTCCTCCTTTATGTTCTTTATGTTGCATTTTATTGTTGTGTCTGTGTTCTTTTTGTCAGAGAGACAGGTACCAGTGGTGACTGTCAGACAGGTACCAGTGGTGACTGTCAGACAGGTACCAGTGGTGACTGTCAGACAGGTACCAGTGGTGACTGTCAGACAGGTACCAGTGGTGACTGTCAGACAGGTAACAGTGGTGACTGTCAGACAGGTACAAGTGGTGACTGTCAGACAGGTACCAGTGGTGACTGTCAGACAGGTAACAGTGGTGACTGTCAGACAGGTAACAGTGGTGACTGTCAGACAGGTACAAGTGGTGACTGTCAGACAGGTACCAGTGCTGACTGTCAGACAGGTAACAGTGGTGACTGTCAGACAGGTACAAGTGGTGACTGTCAGACAGGTACCAGTGCTGACTGTCAGACAGGTACCAGTGGTGACTGTCAGACAGGTACCAGTGCTGACTGTCAGACAGGTAAGTGGTAACATCTCCAGGAAGTGATGGGTTCAGTACCTAGAAGTGACTCAGTCACGGCTGTCTGTGCTCGTTCCCAGTAATTAACACAACTAACACTCTCCCTACTTCTCTGAGCACTGAGCACCCACGTATACACACCCTCCACCCATGTACACACACCCCCTTCACCCATGTACACACTTTCCACCCATGTACACACAGCCTCCACAAATGTACAAACACCCTCCACCCATGTACACACACACCCTCCACCCATGTACACAAACCCACCACCCATGTACACACACCCTCCACCCATGTACACACACCATCCACCCATGTACACACACTCTCCACCCATATACACACACCATCTACCCATGTACACACACCCTCCACCCATGTACACACACACCCTCCACCCATGTACACACACAATCCACCCATGTACACACACTCTCCACCCATATACACACACCCTCTACCCATGTATACACACCCTCCACCCATGTACACACACACCCTTCACCCATGTACACACACCCTCCACAAATGTAAACACAACCTCCACCCATGTACACACATCCTCCACCCATGTACACACACCCTCCACCCATGTACACACATCCTCCACCCATGTACACACACCCTCCACCCATGTACACACATCCTCCACCCATGTACACACACCCTCCACCCATGTACACACAGCCCAGACTCTCCTCTTCTATTGCTATTCCTCTTATTATTTTTTTTTCTCTTCTTTCCTCTTCCTCTTCACTTAATATTTTACGAATTAATGTTAAGTACTGTGTGCGAGTGTACGTGTACATATCAGGCACGGCCGTGGGTACGTGCTGGCGTGCTGGGACAGAGGATAAGTCAATGAATAGGCCAGACCTTCCTTACCACATTTATTGCTGGGATTACTCTGGCTCCCTCCTCTCTCTCTCTCTCTCTCTCTCTCTCTCTCTCTCTCTCTCTCTCTCTCTCTCTCTCTCTCTCTCTCTCTCTTTCTCACAGGGTTTGACAAGGTTAGGTAAGGATCCCTAACTTTATTGACAAGTTAAGAACTGTTACCTACATCAGCTCATTTGAAAGCCTTTTTATTGTTATGAAACATACAAGTAGGGAACAAGATGAAGTTGGAGCCATCTGAGGGCCATCTATGGGCCAGCTGTGGGCCAGCATTTTCATTTGATCAACTGACTTTATCTCGTTGACATCATAATGCTGTACGAATGTGTTCCAGACTCGAGTCATCCTGGGGATAAATGATCTCAGATGAAGTGATGTTCTGGAGAAGGTTACAGCCAGAGTGAAGTTGCTGCTTGCTGCCCGTCTTGTGGTATAGAAGCTTGCTTCTCGCTGTCCTCGAAGTGGAGCCAAGTGTGGTACTTTGTTGGCCTTGTACATAACAGTAAGGTCACCCCACATTCCTCCTGTGTTGAAAGCTCTGCTGAAATGACAGATCTATCCAGGATGGGTCCAGGCGAGAGATAATAATAATAATAATAATAATGAGACTCATTGCTCTGTTCTCTACTCTGTCAAGCAGTCACAGATGAGAGGAAGGGGCATGGGGGGCAGGCAAACCAAGAAAGTGGAGCATACTCAAGGTGTGAGCGTACTTGTGCCTCATACAGAATCTTGCAATCCCTACTGTCAAGCAGATGCGAGATACGTCGAAGTGCTGTAAGCTTCCTGGTCGCCTTGTTTGCAAGATTTACAACGTGGTTCTTCATGGTCAGTTTGGAGTCAAATTTCACTCCAAGGATATCAACTTCTCTCTCTCGCTCTCTCTCTCGAAAACGGTCACAAGAAGGGCTTAGAGGTGGTCGTCTCTTACAGACAAGCCAGTAATCCAAGCCAGACCTGCCTTTTAAAGCCACACATGAAGCTGGCTTGGCAGCTCTGAGGCCTGCCAGCCTGCCTTCACCTGCCAGCCTGCCTTCACCTGCCAGCCTGCCTTCACCTGCCAGCCTGCTTTCACCTGCCAGCCTGCCTTCACCTGCCAGCCTGCTTTCACCTGCCAGCCTGCTTTCACCTGCCAGCCTGCCTTCACCTGCCAGCCTGCTTTCACCTGCCAGCCTGCTTTCACCTGCCAGCCAGCCTGGTTAACAGGTTTGAATTCTCCCCCCTGTGTACCTAATGTCCGCCTCTCTCTTAGAGAGAGAGAAGAGAGAGAGAGAGAGAGAGAGAGAGAGAGAGAGAGAGAGAGAGAGAGAGAGAGAGAGAGACTAAATACAACAGAAGGTTCGATTTTTTGTCAGCCAGTAGTGTCTGATTCCCTTGTTGATGTCTCTGAGTGACTTCTGTAGTCTCTGATTCCCTTGTTGATGCCTCTGAGTGACTTCTGTAGTCTCTGATTCCCTTGTTGATGCCTCTGAGTGACTTCTGTAGTCTCTGATTCCCTTGTTGATGCCTCTGAGTGACTTCTGTAGTCTCTGATTCCCTTGTTGATGCCTCTGGATGGCTTCTGTTGTCTTTGATTTCCTTGTTGATGCCTCTGAGTGACTTCTGTAGTCTCTGATTCCCTTGTTGATGTCTCTGAGGAACTTCTGTAACATTTGATTCCCTTGTTCGTGTCCCAGAGTGACCTTTATGGCATCAGATTCCCTTGCACGTGTCTCTGATCCTCCTTCATGGCATCAAATTTCCCCACAAGACTCTGCAGCTGCTGGATTCTTTCAATTTTTTTTCCACAGCATTACCCAGAGTTCACTTATCTTATATAAGTAGATCAGTCCTTCACAAGGGTACATATACACTGAGGGCAAGTTTATTGGCTACGTTTCGCCCCTGGGACCGAAATAAAGGCCTTAGGATCGAAATAAAGGTCTTAGGATCGAAATAAAGGTCTTGGGGCCGAAATAAAGGTCTTGGGGCCGAAATAAAGGTCTTAGGACCGAAATGAAAGTTACAGGACCGAAATGAAGGTCACAGTATCGAGGCCCTTTCTGTCCCTTCCTCGCTCAGTTGTGATTTGACAATGGTCTCAGGATGGACCACAGCGTCACTCTAATGTCTCTCTCTCTCTCTCTCTCTCTCTCTCTCTCTCTCTCTCTCTCTCTCTCTCTCTCTCTCTCTCTTTTTCTCTCTCCTTGTTGCGTCGAAAATAAAGCCAGTGGATCAACCAGGCTGTGCTGACTGTAGGGTGTTCCGGGGATCAACACACCCGGAACATCCTCCTCTGACCAGGTCTCGCGGTGCATCAGGGCCTGATCAACCAGGCTGTTACTGCTGGCAGCACGTAATCCAACGTACAAATCACAGCCCGGCTGGTCAGGTACAGACTTTAGGTGCCTGTCGATAACAGCAACAGCCTGGTTGACCAGGCGATCAAGGAAGCCGCGCAGGTCTGCGAGTATTGTATTGATTAATAGTTAATGGGGGATGAGGAAGGTTTAAAACCTATCTACTACACTGGAGTTGAGTGAAAACGTTACTCCAGACATGAATACATTAATTCATATTACCTGGAGAGAGTTCCGGGGGTCAACGCCCCCGCGGCCAGGTCCATGACCAGGCATCATGGTGGATCAGGGCCTGATCAACCAGGCTGTTACTGCTGGGCGCCCGCAAACCGACGTACGAACCACAGCCCGGCTGGTCAGGTACCGACTTTAGGTGCCTGTCCAGTGCCTGCTTGAAGACAGCCAGGGGTCTATTGGTAATCCCCCTTATGTATGCTGGGAGGCATTACGGTATGAAATTAATGTATACGCTAAGGGAATACACCTCTGAGTGTGTATATCCTCTGTGAGGGTCAGGAAAACTATGGAGAGCAGCCACAGGTACGTATAAGACACAGAATCACCTGGTGATGTACATACGTCCACTTTCTGACGCTCTAGGCTTCATTTAAAACATGTTTGTTGGGGCTTCCACTCGGTTTAAGCTGTGAGAGTAATAGGTGCATTGCAGCGCAGTTATAGTGCGTTCTGCTTACAACACAAAGAGCAGGGTTCGATCCCATGGCAGGAGATTTATGGGTGAGTTTTCTCACACCCGTGTGTCCACCTGGGTATACACATGGGTGTCTTAAGGAAACACGTCCTAATGTTTCCACCCGTATCGGGGATCGAACCACGGATCTCAGTGTGTGAGATTACGCTACCAATCCAGCCACGGTTGGTAGCGCAGACATTTAATTTTAATTTTTCATTTTTATTTGCAAAAAGGCAAAAAATCCCACCGCTGCCACCAATGTTTTCTAAGGTTTATTGGGTCGTCTGTCAAGGCAGGTCACAATGATAAGGCTTCGGAGGCTTCTTACTTTATTTGCGATAACGTGAGGGTACACAGGCAGTGTGTTTGTGCCCATGGCCCGGGAGGGCCATGCCCACGAGGGAGAGAGGAGTAGGCCTGTTGACTGAGTGAAGGCTGCAGGTCTGGGCATACCCACCCAGAGGCCTGCCCCCTGGTGGAAACTATGGGAACTAGGCATGTAGGCTTACTGTTAGCCGTATGGGAACAACTGTCAGCCGTGTTGGAACAACTGTTAGCTGTGTGGGGAGCAACTATCAGCTGTGTGGGGAACAACTGTCAGCCGTGTGGAAAAAACTATCAGTTGTGTGGGAACTATCAGCTACGTGGAAACAGTAATCATCTGTGTTGGGAAAAATAGTCAGCTGTGTGGGAACTGTCAGCCGTGTGGGAATATCTGTCAGCTATGTGGGGGAACAACTGTCAGCAATGTGGGAACAATACGACAGCTTCTGCAGTGCTGGTCAACATTCTTTTCCTAATCCTCACATTAAGATCGCAGTTACATTCTAACAATTGCGACCTTAACTACTGCGTTAATTGCTGTGCTCAAGAATTTGCGAGACTGTCGCAAGACTTCAAGAGCCTCGCAAGCTCTTGAACGCAGGTAACGCGCTTACGACACCAGGGCTTCAAGAGAACCACAAAGTCGCAAGCTCTTGGACGCAGGTAACGCGCTTACGACACCAGGGCTTCAAGAGAATCACAAAGTCGCAAGCTCTTGGACGAAGATAACCTGCTTACGACACCTGAGTTGCGAAACAAAGCCACGAGTTACAACCTCGGAATTGCCCATCTACTCTGCGAGATCATTGGTCACCACATCCTCGTCTGGTCTCACTTCGTGTCTCGAGGTGGTCGAGACACGATGCCATGCTTGGTGTCTCGAGGTGGTCGAGACACGATGCCATGCTTGGTGTCTCGAGGTGGTCGAGACACGATGCCATGCTTGGTGTCTCGAGGTGGTCGAGACACGATGCCATTGAGAGTTTCTTCCTATACAGAGAGAAATTATCTCCCTCTGGTGGGTTACTGAGGCCGCTTAACCTTTGAAGAAGACACCAGGAGGAAGTTGATGTCTAGTGTCACAGAACACACCAGGAAGTTGATGTCTAGTGTCACAGAACACACCAGGAAGTTGATGTCTAGTGTCACAGAACACACCAGGAAGTTGATGTCTAGTGTCACAGAACACACCAGGAAGTTGATGTCTAGTGTCACAGAACACACCAGGAAGTTGATGTCTAGTGTCACAGAACACACCAGGAAGTTGATGTCTAGTGTCACAGAACACACCAGGAAGTTGATGTCTAGTGTCACAGAACACACCAGGAAGTTGATGTCTAGTGTCACAGAACACACCAGGAAGTTGATGTCTAGTGTCACAGAACACACCAGGAAGTTGATGTCTAGTGTCACAGAACACACCAGGAAGTTGATGTCTAGTGTCACAGAACACACCAGGAAGTTGATGTCTAGGGTCACAGAACACACCAGGAAGTTGATGTCTAGTGTCACAGAACACTCCTGGAAGAAGTTGATGTCTAGTGTCACAGAACACACAAGAAGGAAGTTGATGTCACGTGTCATAAAATAAGTTACTGTAAGGCATAAACTTGATTCCTGGTAAATGTTTTGCACTCTGGTAGGACTGCTGCTCTTACCATCACACCAACACGTAAGATGACAGGTGAATCTTACGAACTTCTCCATACATTCATTGTCCACTTATAAGTATGTTTTGTATGAGTGTAGGACTGTGGCAGGTTGGAAGATCTCAAGTGTTGTATAATGTATGAGTGTAGGACTGTGACAGGTTGGAAGATCTCAAGTGTTGTATAATGTATGAGTGTAGGACTGTGGCAGGTTGGAAGATCTCAAGTGTTGTATAATGTATGAGTGTAGGACTGTGGCAGGTTGGAAGATCTCAAGTGTTGTATAATGTATGAGTGTAGGACTGGGCAGGTTGGAAGATCTCAAGTGTTGTATAATGTATGAGTGTAGGACTGTGGCAGGTTGGAAGATCTCAAGTGTTGTATAATGTATAAGTGTAGGACTGTGGCAGATTAGAAAACTGTCAAAATTAGTTTAAGGTTAAGACTTACAGTCTGTCTGAAAGTCACTCACAGATGACACTAAAGACCCGTCATTAATATTTCTTGAACTGGTAACTGACAAGCAGCAGCAGCAGCAGCAGCAGCAGCAGCAGCAGCAGCAGCAGCAGCAGTGAACCCTCACACAGCTCTCTTACTGTTGTCCAGTCTAGCGAAACTTGCATTGTTGTTCTAATGTTAACTTCGAAGACCAACTGTTTGTATACACCAGAGGCAATACTGCTTGTAGACCAGGGCCCACACTGCTGGTAGACCAGGGACCACACTGCTTGTAGACCAGGGACCACACTGCTGGTAGACCAGGGACCACACTGCTGGTAGACCAGGGACCACACTGCTGGTAGACCAGGGACCACACTGCTGGTAGACCAGGGACCACACTGCTGGTACACCAGGGACCACACTGCTGGTAGACCAGGGACCACACTGCTGGTAGACCAGGGACCACACTGCTGGTACACCAGGGACCACACTGCTTGCTTCTACACATACGTAGACGCAAGACATTCTCCATCTGTTGAAGATGTTTGGGTACTGCTGTTATAGCTGCTGTTGCTGCTGCTGCTGTTGCTGCTGCTGCTTCTACTGCTTCTATCTCATCCCAGTGGCTCCCTCAACGAGGTTCTGAGCGCCTCTTGCTTTTCCTAAGTAGGAATCCTCGTATATAAAAGGGCCAGTTCCTCAAGACTCCTTCACCTCCTACCACCAGGTGTCAGTAACACGAGGAACGTAGGTCACAGCACCGTTGATGAACGTACAGCGACGCTCAGACGTCGTCGTACGTGATTCCAGATGGGGGAAGGTGAGGCTGCTCACACCTTCTTTACCATGCTGTGAGTTGTATAAGAATTTTACCTGTAACCTGAGTCTTGAAGTTCCCTCTTCTTCCGTGTATGTTGCCAGTGTATGTTGCCAGTATGTTGAATAGTATAAGCGGAAAGTATAGTGTATAGCAAAGCTGTTTCACAGTTGACTTCTTGCTCTGTGTAGATCTTCATTAAATTATGACTTTGTGAAGCTCTGCTGAGAATTATCGTTTGTTTATTTACTTTTCTGAGAGGCTAGACTGACTCCACATTGTCAGTTCTGCCCCGCTGATACCTCTGAGTTGTTTGTTATTCATCTGAGTGTACTGGCTATACTTCCCACCAGGGTTTGTCTCTGTAAGAGCTGATATATCTGGCTTATCATCCAATGCTCTGTTCTTTAATGGTGTGTGATAGGATAATGTTGCGTGAGGTGTGGTGAGGGTGGCTTGCTGGGAGAGTGGTGAGGGTGGCTTACTGGGGAGTGGTGAGGGTGGCTTACTGGGGAGTGGTGAGGGTGGTTTGCTGGGAGAGTGGCAAGGGTGGCTTACTGGGGAGTGGTGAGGGTGGTTTGCTGAGGGTGTTGTGAGGGTGACTTACTGGGAGAGTGGTGAAGGTGGCTTGTTGGGGTTGTGGTGAGGGTGGCTTGTTGGGGGTGTGGTGAGGGTGGCTTGCTGGGGGTGTGGTGAGGGTGGCTTACTGGGAGAGTAGTGAGGGTGGCTTACTGGGGAGTGGTGAGGGTGGTTTGCTGGGAGAGTGGTGAGGGTGGCTTACTGGGGAGTGGTGAGGGTGGTTTGCTGAGGGTGTTGTGAGGGTGACTTACTGGAAGAGTGGTGAGGGTGGCTTGCTGGGGAGTGGTGAGGGTGGCTTGTTAGAGTTGTGGTGATGGTGGCTTGTTGGGGGTGTGGTGAGGGTGGCTTGCTGGGGAGTGGTGAGGGTGGCTTGCAGGGAGAGTGGTGAGGGTGGCTTGCTGGGAGAGTGGTGAAGGTGGCTTGTTGGGGTTGTGGTGAGGGTGGCTTACTGGAAGAGTGGTGAGGGTGGCTTGCTGAGGGTGTTGTGAGGGTGACTTACTGGAAGAGTGGTGAGGGTGGCTTGCTGGGGAGTGGTGAGGGTGGCTTGTTAGAGTTGTGGTGATGGTGGCTTGTTGGGGGTGTGGTGAGGGTGGCTTGCTGGGGAGTGGTGAGGGTGGCTTGCAGGGAGAGTGGTGAGGGTGGCTTGCTGGGAGAGTGGTGAGGGTGGCTTGCTGGGAGAGTGGTGAGGGTGGGTTGCTGGGGGAGTGGTGAGGGTGGCTTCCTGGGAGAGTGGTGAGGGTGGCTTGCTGGGGGAGTGGTGAGGGTGGCTTGCTGGGGAGTGGTGAGGGTGGCTTGCTGGGAGAGTGGTGAGGGTGGCTTGCTGGGGGTCTAACAGGTAGTATATGATAGTATTCACAGCTAGTCTCTCCTCCACTAGGAAGCAAGACTTTTTGCTGGGGCGTTGTTCCTCCTGCCCTCCATGTTCCCTCCCCCTATGACTACCTCCCTCCATGTTCCCTCCCTACATGACTACCTCTTCATGTTCCCTTCCTCCATGACTACCT